>JAJJWN010000158.1:0-79765 GCA_021655885.1 Fusarium abutilonis | reverse complement strand
GGGTGGTGGTGAACTAGTCTAGATGTTTAGCGGCTCTAGGATCGAGAGGGTGTAACGCCAGTGGACAAGGTTCTATTTGGAAGGATACAGGGGGTCCACTGAACATCGACTTAGATTTCCACTATGCACTATTTGAGGGTGAAGAACCAAGGAAATGTAATGGCTTGCGGGCCATGAGGGCCATGTGAGGGAGGGAGGTGTCGTAGTGGCCGAAGCGATGTCGGATGAGATTTACTTGAGGTGGTTGGTGGTGAAGATTTTTTTACTTGCTGTAGTGAGAATTTCGTATATAGACCAACATGCTCAAACAACGGCATGAGAGCAAAAAAAAAAGAAAGTTATCGTACTGGTTCAACACAGGCGAAACGTCCGACAAGTACGGGAGGTGGGTCGCCAAATTAGCCATGTTCCTACTAATATTTGCTCCATCTGCACGCCCAACTGTGGATGGGCTTGGAGATGAAAGGCATGTCATGTCATGACCTACGCTGACTCGCAGCTTGGCAATGCAAATGTACAGGGTGGGCAAACCACGAGAATTGCTCTGTTTGTTTATTGAGCATCAGGTTATCTTGTACGTTAGTATCCAGACTTGACTTGATAGGAGGCTAGCTGACATCTAACGTTAGGATCTCATCCCTCCCATTCACTAACATGAATAAGCCAAGATACAAATAGTGACCGTGATGCCTCCTGCTCCCTCATCATGCCGTCGCAATAAGCAACATCCTGGGATTTATCAATCAACTCAACCACTCACATAAAGTAAAGTAAATAAACAGACCCGACCTGACGTCTCACTTCCAACCCTTGTCACAATGGCCCACTCGCTCTGCAACGAAAACCAAGTCCGATCCCATGATCAGCAGACGTTCTATCAAACCACTCGATCCAACTTTATCATGAGCAGGCATGCATCGTGACAGTGTTTGTCTCTGGTGCGCTTGTTTAGGTATTACCAAGTTTCGTGTCTGGCAAACACAAGTACAAATCAGCAACATTTCGACATCACTACAAGACTATTACTACATAGAGGCTCTGTCCACCCTGGACAGAAATCCTCATCTCGATGAGATTGCAGATTTAGTTAGACTCCGCCGTGGTTACTCCAGGCTATAATTATCGTGGGCACAGATGATCCGGGGTGAACAGCAAAACACCCAATTAACCGCTCGCGATAGCCTCGTTGCGCTATCGCAATCGCATCACCCCAACCTGAGTACAAAGTACCTTGACCTACTCACTCGACTTGCATGTGCCGCAGATCTCGACTGAACAACCCCCCTTGTTCGCAGCCGAATGAATCATTGTTTGTCTTTGCAACACGGATGCTCTTCCGGTCTGCTTGACCTGCAGACTCCCCCCGGCTTCATGCTCAAACATTATGTATGCCATCACTGATCGACTTGAACCTCCAATGGTTGGTCCTTGGTAGGTTGGCATGCTACAGCCCACCTGTTGGCAGCAGATGTATGCCGCACTTAACAGTCCAGGCAGGCAGAGGTGTTATGAGTGCATCCGTATCGAGTAAAGGCACAGAATTCCCCCACGGTCTAACCCCTTCACCGCCGCAACGGATAGGTGCGGGGAAGCCATTCATGCGAGAGCTGGAATCCCTCATGTCCTCACCTGATCGATCGCATATTCCTATCTTGGAATTTTTGTGCTTTTGGCCGGCTTCGACGTCCAACCAAAGACGGGGAAGATAGTTTAGAACATGTTCCAGCATAATGTAAAAGACACACCGCCACGACACACACAAGCTATCCCTTCAAACAAACATGTCAAGTTGTTTTAAGAAATTCCAATTATCTGATAACACACTCAGACGATCGTTATGTTCTGATAGGCTGCTAGTCTGGTATTTGGCGTTTTGAGATCCCGACCTCGGCATATTAGAGCAATTATGACTTAGACATCAGTATAAATTCCCCATTTCAATGAATTATCACCAGAGTGGCTATCAGAGTAACAGTAGGTGTATAATAACTTGTCTCACCACATTAGATACCTTCCTTAATGGACATTAAAATTTCGACATGACTGAATCGACTTATTGCGGAGCCATTATTGATTTGGATAGAAACAACATCATGTCGTCACGGGCAGTCAGAGACAACCACCATTTATCCATAGTCATCTCTCTGCTCACTGGCTCATCCAGGTTGACACTAGATAACAGCCAAACCTGCCATGATCGGCAATTGAGTCATGACATACAAGTCTATTGATTTCAAGGATCTTCCTTGTTATTCTAGTACAATATCATCAATGCATGATAGCCGGTTGGAAGCGTAAAATTTTCTTCAAGATTCAAGCTGAGGCCTGTATTTAAGAAACACATAGGCCAACGAAATCTTCAGCCCTATTATTATGTGGTGGCAATGTTATTCGACGTTGCAGACTTACCTAACTAGAAGAGGGTGGCCATCAAATAATCGTAGTGAACATGGATCTATTCAGTTACCATCACTGTGATTCTGCAATGGATTACAGGACTACGTCCTAAATTGGTTGAGTGAGTGCCAGGTAAATTGTTGTATGTGAGCAACTGGCACCAATGTTCGGATTTCTGAACCATAAATATTCCAAAACATATCAATCGATCCCTGTGGAGCAATGAATACGAAGACGAAGTTTCTAATCCGTCCACTTTGGCGATATAGGAGTATCGGGAAAGCCGAGATTCCATAATGCAAGCTGCAGGAGTAGCGACGTACGGTATGGGTTCGAGATGCACCCTTAGCACGCAAACGTTTCATGTTGATAATAGAGTATAAATCACAGGGAGGAAGTTGCAAATCCGGGGTTGAGACTTGGCTAAGACACTGCTTTATTAATGGCTTATGGCCATGGGCGAGACATCATGTGCTCCGTTTTAGGAGAGCTACGGTGAAATCTTCTAGAAAACATCCGACTCATACGTTTTCGAACGAAAGATATAAGGAAATTACAATTTGTCTTATGTCCAGTTTTTAGAACTCTCTTAGTCGCTTTATAAATTGCTTGCTGCTCTCGCTTTCCAGGATAATTCGAGTTTAGACGTACTTGCCTCCAGCTGATTCCAGTCTTATCAGCTTCTTATGCTATTGCGTTAGTTAGTTATCAAACAAATATCCTGAGATTCATCTTGTCTTCAACAATAATACACGAGTCCAGCAGACATGAGTGTTGCACCTATCGTCAAGCGGCAAACTACCTCCTCCCCTCGCAAGTCAACAGCTGGTAAACAGAAAGCTGATGATCACGTTGCCCGCAGCCACGAGAATCCGATAGATGACGATGATCCAATGGATGAAGAACTTTTGGAGTGCCTTGTCCACTATCTGTTTTCACATTCCATCTGGCGGCCCGTTCGAAAGCTTTTAATCCGCTATCTTCGGGATCAAGCCATCAAACCAATTCGACCAAGCCTCTCACTCGAAGTCATCACAGACTTGCCTTCGATGCTGCTTGGTAGCCTACCGGTACTGATATCAGTTTGGGTACTGACCAGCTACTGCTGGATTCCACTCTGCGGGCTGATGATATGGGAACGTATAGGGTCTGATGTTACGCACGGGATCCTGTCATGGATTTTGAAAGGGCTTGGATGGGTGCTAAGCTTTATGAAATGCCTGTATGAAGCAGTCTTCGAGAAGAACTGTTCCGCAGTCATGACAACGAAAGTTCGACGGGTACTGCCATGGGTGGATGGGCAGATGGATGACGAGGGAACGTTGGGGACTCTTCTTTATCCTCATTACGGGAGCTCTTAACCACTGAGGAGTCATGAAAATGATGCGAAGGAATGGGAAACAAACGATAAGATGTAACTAGTCAACGAATCTCCTAGTCTACGACCTATGTAATACAGCACGTGAAGAAAGAAAGATATCATGGAAACTTGCCACTAAACCTGTTCGTATAATGCATGGTAGAAGCGGCATCTTTTGCCAGGGCTTCTAATCGATATGATAGGGAAAGCTGATTGAGCATCATCAGCTTCTCGATGCAGGTTCACTTGATACAGGTAAGAGGCGCCTGGGTTGGTGATATTTTGTAGGGTCTTGTAAACTCTAGATCGCAAGCTACGCAGTGAGTGGATGGAGATGGAAGAAAGAAAAGCTCCAGAATGGCCTCTCAGTCTCCAAGGCTATGCCCCGACTCATTCCAAGCAACAGGGCGGCCTGTTGTTAGTGAAGCAGATCAGTCAAAGTTAAAAGGAACTACAAACCTTGATCAATTATCGAGTGCGCCACGTGAGCTCCAGGATCCAATACTTTTTTTCTTTCACTGTCATTAATCGATCAGGGTCTTAGATAGAGTTGCAGGATGCAAGGGACCCGGAACCGTGCATTCAACGAAAGCCACAGCCGGCGCCTCTATAAGCTGTCCACTACCTCTACGGACCTGCATAAGTTAGTTACTTATTGAACAGAATCGCGTCTCGATCTACCGTTAGTTGAGTATGTTATCCATTGGAGGTGTTTCTACTTAACCTTGGTCTCAGGCTGTTGAAAGAGGTCTATCTCCTTGACAACATACCAAGATTAAGTTGTCAATGATTTGCATAGGTGAGCACAGTGCATGTAACAAAGGCTTAGGCAGATCAAAGACATTAGATGGTGCTGAGATTAAGAATGGCGAATGTTTAATGTGAATGGAGCCCGATTCATGCTTCCGTGGCGGTCACCTAGCCAGCCCCGGCCTGGACCGGACGCCGTCACCTCCGGCGCCCAGTGAAAGCATCTTCAGTGCCGGCCTGGAGCGGATCGTCACAAAGGTTGTTTATTGGCCGCTAGAACGGTCCCGTCTATGGGCAGGGCATTGGCGAATAGACCTGATGAATTATGGAAATGAGCGGGCCTATGCCCAAAAGACGCGCTGTCACTGGCTGGAAATTTCTCGTCAAAACACCTCTCACCTCTTTTAGGAGTTGGAGGTAGTGGAGACCAGCCTACTATAGCACTATGAACTGCACTACTGCACAATGCAGCTGCCAGGGTCCAGATTATGCCGGCCCTGACTACCCCTGGCTTCAACTTCCCGACTGAAATCCATCGAAGGAATCAGACAACTTCTATGAATCTCCACCGCCAACCTCTCGCTCGCGAATTATTCTTTTCTTCTTTGAGTTTACGACACGAGCTTTGTCTGCTAATGCTCCATTGCCAATCCTCCATCTTTTCGCTCGCCTCCAAATAAGTAGCCTATCCTTAAAGTTTGGCTTGGATTCCAGTTCGAAAGCGAAATCGCCCCAAGAGCTCCGTTTTAGCCTCTGGGAACACCCCTCGATGACACAACCTAACCGTACTTGAGGCGCCTTCTTCGACAGGCTGGTCCCTTCCTCGACCTCTAAACTTGTTTTTCGACCTTTGGTCAACATTACGCTCCTCATCGACACGCAAAACCTTGACCCAATACGCGACAACTACCCGGTCCTGTTGTCCCAGCGAACCCCTGCCAGTCCAGCGGTGCTGGATTGTGTCTCTCGTTCCAGTCACAGAGACTCTTCTACAACTCTCCACCAGCTTGACGGGTTGGTATGGATGCCCAGATACCAGAGAGCGTACATGAGTCTCTCCCTTTGGCCGCGCCTGCCGAACGAGCCTCTATGATGGCACGAGACTCAGCTCCCGAGACCCCGAAGATGGCTCACGATTCTTTGGTAACGGTTCGCCTTTCCGAACCAGACCCTATAATCCTTGATTCTCCAATCGCCACTTCGGTCATAAGTACAAATCAAACTACACCGACCAAGGACCCAATCGACGACCGTCCTGCTACTCCTATATCCCCCAAGTCCAGCCTGCAGGAGGAAGATAGGGAGGAAGAGTTGGATGATTCACAAACTCTGAACAAGGAACAGATCACTGGCACAGAAGCTCTACGTGAATCTGTGGCGAGTATGCCTCCGCCTATTCTCACAACACGGACGCTACAAGATGAACTAGCCGATGATGGGAATCTATCGGACGACCAGGACGAAGTGAACTGGGAACAGCTCGAGCAGAAGGAGGATGAACAGACCAAAGATGAAGAAACAGATAATGTGAGTACAAACAGCTAACAATCCATCCACCACAAAAGCTAACTTGTATAGTCGACGGCGTTGCTACTGGCACGACTTGAACAGGAGAACGCAAAGCTGGCTACGAACCCAAAGAGTGTCAAAGTACAAGCCGTCGACCGTGCCACTGCTGAGCGTAGTGCAGTTAGTAGACCGCGTCCGCCTTCGATGGCACAGCTTCGCCAAATGGTTCAGGGACCAACACCACCTGCCTTGCGATATTCGATGCTACCACCACCTCCCATGACAGACCTTGAGTTCTACGCCGCCCTTGTCAAGGACTACAAACAAACCGCCGCCCGACTTCCGACTCTCCTCTCAAATAAGATCCGTAAGGGTATCCCGCCACCACTGCGTGGAGTGGTTTGGCAGAGCATGTCTGGGGCTCGCGATGCTGTGCTGGAAGAACAGTTTGATCGCTTCTGTGGTGAAACTAGTCCTTATGAGGTTATAATTGGCAAAGACCTGGGCCGAAGTTTCCCAGGAGTAGACATGTTCCGCGATCCTGAGGGTGACGGGCAACGTATGCTTGGCCGTGTTCTCAAGTGCTTCAGTCTTTACGACACCAAGATTGGCTATTGCCAGGGGCTCGCCTTTCTGGTCGGCCCATTGCTGATGCACATGCCCGACAAACAGGCATTTTGTGTTTTGGTTCGGTAAGCGCTTCTGCCAATCTCCCTCCCTCTAGCCACATTGGCATTGACTGACAAACAATCTCAGCCTCATGGAGCAATACGATCTAAGGGCGTGCTTTCTCCCTGATCTCTCAGGTCTCCACGTACGCATCTACCAATTCAAAGAGCTGCTACGCCAAAGCCTCCCAGTTTTGTCGAATCATCTTGACGACCTACAAGTCGACCCTGCTTATGTCTCTCAATGGTTTCTCAGCTTCTTCGCTGTGACTTGTCCCTTACCAATGCTGTTTCGTATCTACGATGTGATCTTTGCCGAGGGCGCTTCAGAGACATTGATGCGAGTCGCACTATCCCTAATGCGGAAGAATGAGGCGCGGCTATTGGCTTGCACCGAAATGGAGGATGTGATGCAGCTTCTTTTATCTCGTGGCCTTTGGGATTGTTACCATTACAACGCCGATGAGTTTGTTCAGGACTTTGTCGGTTTGACAGGTGCTGTGACAGCCGAAAACATGCAGCAGCTTGAGCAGAGCTACCGGGATTCCAAGACAACCATCACCAACCCTGTCAGAGGATCCGAAATAACTACTGCAGCTAGCCGCTTTCTAGGCCGTATCTGGGCTACTTCTACCAACAGCAAATCAACCAATCTCAGCCCAGGAAATAGCGCACCCGCAAGACCATCGAGCATGTTGCGACGGAGCGCATCAAAGCAGAGCCTCGCTTCCACGCTAAACTCAATGGAAGCCAGCTCAGCAAGCGTCACCAGCTCAACGTCCACAGAGGCGACTACCATGTCAAGAGACTCTTCCAACACTGAGGATGGGCGCGATTCGACACCGGTCGGCACGAAGTCCATGATAGTCCACAAAAACACTGACGAGCGAAACCTGCACACTCAAATTGAGGACTTGTTGACCGCTCTCAGCGAGTTGCAGCGAAATCATGCTCTATTGTCGAATCAGCTGGAACGGGAACGCGAGGAGCGACAGGAAGACCGTAAAGCGGTTCAGTCACTCTTGAATGGATTGAGACAAAAAGCCAATCAGGATTCTTCATCCGAGCCGAGCAGTCCTCAGTTTCCCGCCTTGCCAAACAATGAGGATGAATCAGATGTCGAAGAACATGCGTCCAAAATACCAAGCCTCGAGAAAAGCGATCTGTCAAATAAAGACGAGGTTCAAAAGGAAGAACGCTCTTCAGCTGAGGAGCTTGAAAATCTCCTCGAAGTGGTGGAGCAGCGGTTTCAGATCGAAGACGACCGACGGCGATCGTCTATGCTTGTATCAAAGGCACAGCTGCGGGACGAGTTGAACCACGCCAAAGACCAGCTTGCCGGCGCCCTTTCGCAATCTCAAGAATACAGTCGCCAAATCCTGGATCTGAACCAGGAGATGGCAAGCGTTAAGGAACAGCTGCGGGAGAGTCATGCACATGTCAGGACTCTTCACCAGGACAAACAGAGACTTGAGAAGCAGATGCATGGCCTGAAATCTAGAGTATCGGCTAGCTCAGCGCATGAGACTAGAGATCATGATGTGGACAGAGGTAGCAAGACTGGAGGGGGTCTTCGAGAGTTCAAACTCAACCGCAGCAAGTCCACGCCGCAGCCGCAGCATGAACCTGAGCATGTGCCGATGGGTACAAGCAAGTTTAACAAGCGAATCTCGTCTCTTTCACGAACTCACGAATCAGGTGTGCCTGTGGTGACTACGACTGCACCTGCACCTTCTCAGAGCGAACATGAAGCCCTGCTGGTTGAACTTGTGCAGGCCAAGACAGCAGAGGCAGTAGCTAAGCAAGAGGCCGAAGAGGCCCGGCAAAAGTTGGAGTCTTTACGAAAATCTCATGGGTTGAGCCGCTCCGAATCGGCTCACGGTGCAACTGCGTCGCAATCCGGACCTGGGGGAGTGTTCGGACTGCTCACCGGTCATGGGACGGCTAACGGTGCAGCGACCGCAAACGAAGCTGCAATGAAGCCGGCAACGACGAATGCTGGATCTCCAGGATCTGCTGGGGCCAGTTTCTGGGGTTGGCGAAGGTAGAAGGGCGTTTAACGTCACGGTTTGACCCCCAATCAGTATTGAGCCACAGCCGCCGGGTCACGCGACATATGGCTCTCTGGGGGTTTGTTGATTCTTTGTACATGTTTGGGAAGTATGGGACCTGGTGCTTTTCGTGGCGAGAAGCTCTGGGACTTTTACTGTTTTGTGTCTTGGGCTACATATGTTATGCCTCTTATGGTTGTGTTTTTCCTTGTTTTCCTACGTGCCAACCATGGTATCACCATTGTCGTCATACATAAGGGCGTTTGTCTTAGGTACCTTAGCACGGGAGTTGGAGTCAAGAGATGGTGCTGCTCGTTTGGCAGTATATAGGTGTTTTTCACAGAATGCCGCATCGCAAGATTTGCGGATAGATAAATATACAAGTTTATGTAATCGAAAAGACAGTTATACTTTTTATATCATTACCAGGGCCTTTGAATCTGCTAGTCCGTCCTGATCTAGATCGATGCTGATGGAGACTTGAGAATGACAGTGTACGACTAACGATGCAGGATATGATCAGCCCTGATTGACGGCATCGATGGGTGTTTAAACCAATGACAACACAGGAAGATGTAGATTTACAAAAGAGCTTCTGAGTGGATTGATATTGTTTTTTATTATTTTATGGATAGGAGACAATAATCAATTTCGACGCTTTTTTATTATTACTTTGGACGTTGGTTTGTGGTTGAGTAAGTGCCAGAGTTATGTCTCCATTTCCTTATCAATTTTGCTTCATGATGTTCAGTGCGGTGGTGATAAAGACTGGCCTGGGGCCTATGCTTTTCGAGTTAGAGCCTGTCAATGGAGATAAGACCCCCCCCTTTTTAGTGCAGCTATCACATGCATTGACATGGAAGTTGGAGATGACCGGATCATCACGTCAAAAAATCATTGATTGATTCCTTGCCAAGGAATCTATTAGAAAAACGGAACTTTTAATATGGGGAAAAATGCGTTACGCTTAAAAGAGTCGGAAGTCGTATGCTATGTTTTCGTTTTATGAAATCTATCCCTCACAAATTGAACAAATATCCTACTGTTGCCTTGAGGAATGTCGTCGTTGCAGCGCCCCGATGACGGGATTTACCCTTGTACTGGATTAGCTTGGACGTCTGGAAAGGTGGTGACCTTGTTGGTACCTGCAGCCTCCGAGTAGTGGAGACAGCAGAACAAGTACTCTATAGGTTTATATACTGCGTAGTACTGCGTCATCCTGACCTGGAGCTCCACTGGGACTTTGATCCAAGCTCCATCATCCAGCTCTGGACTGGACTGCTCGGGCTTCATTGAAGCACACAAAGAAAAAGAGGTTACAGGCTCATTTCGCTGTTGTTAAGCGTCGGACCACTAAGAGAAGTGCCCTGCATGTTTGCTGTGAAAGAAATCTCCTTGTGAATGATATCTATGGATAACCTGTGGGTACCAACTCAATCCGTAGACCAGTTTTTCCTGCTTTTGCTGTGAGAGGAGGGTAACAAGAGGCGTCACTGTCGTCACTGATGTGTGTCTGTCTTCCGCGCCTTCCCACCTGAAGCGAGCAAGGTAAAAGTACCTTCCATATCATCCTAGAATTGAAACTTGGCCCCTCCAAAAAGAGAAGTCTCCTTCTAAAAACGTCATTCCTCCTCCCTACTTCTAAAGCTTGTCTTTTCCCTCCTCCTCCTCCTCCATCATCATCCATCACCACCACCATACAAACCTCAAGCAGCCTTCACGCAATCTCTCCTCGTCCTTGAAGAGGCAATCCATCTTATCTTCACCAGTCTTCAGGTACGTCTTTCATATCCTGGACCTCATTTTCTGTTCGTTCCAGGGGTGCTCGTTTCGCTTGCTTTGCCTGTTTCTCTCACACGACCACTCACTCCCCCCGACCCGACCGCCCCTTAAGTTTACCTATCGGCCAGACAAAAAAGGCATTGCAACTGTAGGCCGAGAGACAGCCTAGCAAGCGGAGCGGAGCGGAGCGAAACAGAAACAGAAACAGCTGCGTAGCTCCTTTGAGCATCCCTTGTCATTTTTGTACCCTGCATCAGACCAAAGCTTTCGAAATTTCTCTGGCCACTTCTGCTCACGCCGCTTTTCGCTTTCTACAGAACATCTTGTCCCGAATCACACCCTCTTCACGCGCCTGTCTTCCCACTCTACAACTCACCGAAGGTTCTTTCAGCGAGCGCACCACTTCCTGACGCATTCCACTTGTCGCCAGATCGTCGAAATGGCTGATTCCACTCCTGCCGCCAACGGCAACTCTCTTCTTGAGACCACCAAGACCAGTAAGGTAAGTTTTTGTCATTGAAATGTGTTGTCCTACGGGACGCTTTGGACGCAATTTTGCTAACTGCATTTTAGTATTTCTCTGCGGTTTAGAGTACTGCCCGCTGTGAATTGAATATCTTTCTGTGAAACCGGCGAACTGACTTTGCCCTAGACGCCGCCGCTGCGTATCAATCTGTCGCCAATGGTATGCAACCTCACTAGAGCTCTCGTGATATCTGGTCTGTTTTTGCTGACGCTGGATTTCTTTGTTCATAGGCCCCGTTGCTCAGAACGTCTACGACCACACTCAGAAGGCTTCCAGCGAGCTTTCCAACCTTGCTGCTGCTCGACGCACTCCTTCAGCTCCCGCTGCTACCGGCCAGCCTCTCACCCACTACCACTCTTTCTTCTCCGAGCTCCTTTCTTGGAACAACCCTCGTAAGTCAAGCTTGTCTCTACATGTGGTTAGCATTGGCTGACTCGAGCCACAAAACAGGCGCATCTGCTATCGCCTATGCTACCGTCATCTCTGCCATCTTTGCCGCTCGATACCTAGATGTCCTCCGATGGGGCCTCAAGGTTTCGTGGATGGTCCTCGGTGTGACCATTCTTGCCGAGGTTCTCGGTAAGGTCATTCTCAACAACGGTTTGGCTACCCAAGTTCGCCCTCGACGATACTACACAGTTCCTCGTGAGACTCTGGACGCTCTTATTGGGGACGTCCACGAGCTCATCAACTTTTTTGTCATTGAGGCCCAGCGAATCATTTTTGCCGAAAACGTCGCTGCTTCTGGTGCTGTAAGTTCGAGCTCTACAGCTCTACTAGTAGATGAAACTGATAAAGTCAATAGGCTTTTGTTGCTGCCTTCATTTCTTACTACCTCGTCAAGCTTGTTCCTTATTGGGGACTTGCCCTTATTGGCACCACCGTCGCTTTCATTGTGCCATTGATTTACACCTCTAACCAAGAGCTGATTGACGAGCAACTTCACCACGCTTCTGAGCTCATCAACTCCCAGACTACTCAGATCCAGAACGTTGCGTCTAAGCAGATGGAGCAAGTTTCCAGCCTCAGCAAGCAGTACGCCGGCGACTACAGCGGCAAGGTCCAGGATCTCCTCCGCGGCAAGACCCCCTCTCGCCAGAAGATTGACAAGCCTGAGCAGACCAACTCTGCTGCCCCCTCCTTCTCCGCCAAGCAGCCCGAGTTCCCCTCTCCTCCTACCGAGGAGCCCATCAAGTCTGGGAACGCCCCTCAGATCCCTACTCCTGCTGCCTTAAAGGAGGAGATGAACGAGCCCACCGCTATCGACACGGCGATTCCTGAGGTTCCCCGCGAGGACACCGTCCCCGCCAAGGAGCCTATGCTTGCTTCTTAAATGACCAGTGCGATACAGTTGCCATGTGTACACGAGCTGGGGAAAGGCATAGCTGGCCTAAGCAATGAATGTGTGGTACGGCATTTCGGGGCGTATGTCTTTCTTTGAATCGGGAGCAAGGGATTGTCAGATTGGAACTGGGCGTGAATTGGTTGTTTTTGGGGAGCATTCCTTCGCACACAATGCGACAAACGACTCTAGTTGATGTTGATGAGGATGGTTAAAATATGGATAAACTGGGCAGATGCTGGAGTCTGGGTGAGAGCTCAAAGAGGCTCTTGATTAATACGTCGACGGATGAAAGACTCACAGCATCTGGCCCACAGCTTGTTTTTTATGCGCCTGCGTCTCAAGGATAGGTGTTTTAGGATGGTTACTGTGTAGCTTGCTAAAGGCTGATGCCATTGGCTCAACCTCTGTATCGAGACACGATTTCAACTTGTATTCTTATTATTTACATCAAGATTCCAATCGACGTGATGTCCCTCGGAGTTTATGAAGTCTGTGGCCAGGGTACAATCATGCATCTCTTCACTATAGCAAAAGGGAATGGTAGTTGAAGGTGCACATGCAGTATGATTATCTCTTGGTTCTCGAAACGCTAACTCAATAAGGTATACATCTATCACTTTTCTATCCCCAATAGAGCATAGGTAACCCAAGCATATGTGTAGACAGCCTTTACTTCCTCCGCTTACCACCACCGCCATCCTCGGCAGCAGCACGCTTGCGGCCATTCTTGCGCCAAAAGTCCTTTGACTCGCGCTTCTCGCGGGCCTCCTTTTTCTCTTCGTTGTCGGCGAGCTTCTTCTGGAAAGCAGCACGGTTCTTGTCCTTGGCAGCACGGCGCTTGGCAGCAGCGTCGTTGCGGATAGTAAGAAGCTGCTGCATAAGGGCGCGGGCCTTCTTCTCCTCGGAGTTATTGGACATGACGACGGCGCGCTTCTGCATGTACGTCTCCTTCTTCTGCTTCTTGGTCTCGACAATCTGTGACTTGAAGGGCAGCTCGGCGGCGAGGGCGCGGGGGACGCGCAGAGGGTTGAAGTGGCGGGTCTCGCGCTCAATGGGACGGTACTGGCTGTTCTTGAGCTGCGGGGTGGCGACGCCCTGATCGCGACGGACTTCGCCCGTGAGGCGCATGGGCTGCCACCCGATGAGGTTGGTGACGGGGTTGTAGAAGCGGTGAGGCTTGATGGGGTACCAGGCGCGTAGGAAGACGATGTCGCTGAGGAGGATTTTGTCTTCAAAGGTGGCGCGGAAGTGGCCCTCTGGCTTGGACAGGGCGCGCTTAATTTGACCACGGACGCCCGAGACAGTCTTTATAGAGGCGCCTTCGAACTTTGCGATCTCGAGCGAGGAGTTAAACATGTCCTTGATGAAAGCGGTGTTCTTGTAGATCTTTGCGGGTGTACCCGTGAGCTTGAGCTTCTTGACGATCTCGGTGGACTCGTCGACGCTGAGAACGGTGCCTGTGGCAGCGATACGGAAGCCAGGCGTCGAGGCAGCCATGGAATTAAAGCACACGAAGCCTGTGTTGGGTGCGATGAGGGGCCCGTAGATGGTACCGAAGCAGTGCATGTGCTCGGGCGTGTACTTTAACATGCGGTTACGCGTCCGCGAGTCGGTGGTGCTGTAGATGGGCATTGTCTGGAAGCGACGCCAGCCGAGGGAGAAGATGAGGGGGTCGTTCGTCTTGAGGATACGTTTGTGCCAGCGGTGACGCTTGATACGCACTTGAAGGAAACCAAAGCGATCCTCGGTGGCAGAGAGACCGCCAATAACGATGGGACGACGGGCGTTGAAGAGGTTGACAAACTCGGCTGGGACTCCCTCGAGAACGACCTTTGCGTATTTACCAGCGCGGTAGCCCTCAACGACAGAGCGTTGACGCTCATCGAGGTTTTCAAACTCTTCCTTGTTGATGTCGAGCTGCTTCTGGATCATAGCCTTTTGCGCCTCGTACCATTGGTCCTCACCAAACTCTTGTACGTCGCCACCCTCTCGTCGGGCGTTGGCCTTGTCGTTGAGGAAGCCCTCACGATCCTCTTCCTCGAATCTCATCTTGAGCTCCTCCTTTCGCTTGGCGTTCTTTTCTCTCTCGGCGTCTATGTCCTCGGCTGTTTGTTGTGATGCCTCATCTTGGCCTTCGGCTTCAAGATCCTCAAAGACACCGTCGCCTTCGTCATCGTCGTCCTCTCCGTCTTCCATATCATCGCCATCTTCGTCGTCATCCTCGTCGTCGCCTGCGGCAAGGGCTGCTGATGTGAATTTCCGCCGCAGAGCCTCGACGTTCTTCTCTGATGCCCATTTCGCTGCTAGATCTTCGTAGTCGTACGCGGGTATTGACCTGTCCTCCACGGCGTCTTCCTGCTCTTGCTTTGACTTTTTGAAGAAATCATCGTCTTCGTCGTCGTCTTCGATATTCTCTTCCTCGGACTCCTCCTCGCCCTTCCATCGCTTCAGAGCATCTTCGGGGCTTAGTGAGTCGTCGTACATGAATCTGGCTAGGTCACTCGTGTGATATGAGCGCCTCTTGCCGTGAAGCTTCATCGCGGTGCCGTTCAAGTTGTCCTTCCACCTTAACGCTGCTGCTTCCTCATCGGAATCGTACTCTTCGTCGTCGTCTCCCTCCTCCTCTTCGCCAGACATTGATCCAAGATCAGAATCACTGTCGGCAAAAGCAAGATCATCATCGCCAAGATCCTTATCGGCATCTTTGTGGAACATCTTGCCCAACTTGCCCTCGCTGAACTCGACTTCGGCATCTGAATCAACTTCCTCGTCGCCGCTGTCAAAGCCCTGTTCGTCCTCGTTCTCTTCCTCATTACCATTCTCGCGCTCGTAAACTCTGGCCTTACGCTGCGTTTTCCTTCCTGTATCCTCCTCCTCAGGTACTGTGTCAACCTTCTCGCCACCCTTGAAGAGTTGCACGCCGCCGTCCATCTGACCAAGAAGCTTTCTCTCAGCCTGAAGACCAACGATCATCTCCTCTCCTTCTCCTCGCTCGGCATCGTCCTCGTCCCTGTCGAAGCTAAAACCCTTGTCGCTAGTGATCCAGATGGCATCACCGTCGATCTTCAAGCCACTGCGATCTGACATGGGCGCATGGAGTTTCTTTTCCTTCTCGTCAAGTCTCCGTCGCCCCGTCTTCCCTGTAATCTTGGCTAGTGCCTGCTCCATAGATGGTGTTGGACACGGGTCTGGCATGACCTCCATATTGGAAACTGTAAAATCGCCTAGACCAGGAACATGGACTCGCTGGCCTTGCGACGCAAAGTTTGTACCTCGTAGATAGCCCGACAGAACGATTGACCGGTCGCAGCTGGGGTCTTCTTCGATCTTGGTGGGATGTGTGACATCTCGGAAGCTGTCGATGATGGAGTAAGGGTGGGAGTTGCGCCAGACGAGTGGACGTGGGTTCTTCATAACGGAGAGGAAGCGTGACAGGTTGTGAATTTCTCGGTCAGGATAACGGCCGTTCATGACACCAGAGAGGTAGAAAAGGTGAGCGCCCTGGTACAGCTCGGTCCAAAGTCTCCTCTTGAGCCTCTTCTTGGCATCCTTGAGCGCCTGTGGCTTGCGGAACAGGTCGAGATGGGTCAGGATACCAAAAACATTGCCGGGCATACCAGTCGCAGCTAGAATGTTGAGAAACTCCATAGTCTCCATCTCAAAGCCATAGTTTCCATCAATCATAAGCAGGACAATGTCTGCGACCTTTGCGATGTCGACCATGGCCTCGAGCTCATTGGGGCACTCGACAAAGGTTAGACGCTGCTTCTTGGATGTGACGACCGTAATGGGGCCCTGAGGGTCGGATATTGTTTCCTTGGCATATCGTCGAATGAGCGACTTCATCAAAGTTGTCTTGCCTACACCGGGAGGGCCAACGATGGTTACGAGCCGAGGCGGGGCCTCGTCGGGCAATCGATCGACGAGCGGGACATGGAGGCGCTTTTCCTTGATCTATTGACGATGGTTAGTACTGGAATTGGAGTGCCAATTGATGGGGTGTTGTGTAGTCATACATCTGAGGATCTTGCTGCCTGTCTTTGAAGCTTGCCGGGGCGGGCAAAAGAGAATGCCTTTGGATTGCGCTCTGCAGTCCTGTTAGTATGCGCCGCTGTCGCAAAGAGCGAGTATAACATAGCATACCTCCTGTGTGTTGCTTCTTGTCCTTTTTGTCCTTGGACTTGCGATGCGGCTTGTGTACTTGGTCCTCCATTGCTGCGTGCGACGTCTTCACCAACTTCCAAAGACCATCACTAGCACGGCCTGCTTGTCGCCTTTGCCTTTGAATCTAAAAATTTCCTACGTCGAACGGGAAAATTTGTCCGATAAGGCGATAAACTACTAGCGTGAGCTTATCAGTGGGACTAGCGCCATCAGCCACACATCTGTCATGTATCAATTGCAACCACATGTGGCTTGTCTAGATTTCAACGTCAAATGGAAGATCCAAGCAAGGTTGTTGTAAGAGCTGCCCTTTTGAGCATAGATTATATCGAGTCACATAACCAACGAGGAGTCTTTGCCGTGTGACACATATTTTGGTTCCTCACGACGTTGTCGACTTGGTTACAATGAATTGGAGCGTGAGAACGCGACTGAATGACGACTCATCAAGCGTAACATCAACATGCGGATGACATATTATTACTTGGCATGCTCAGTTGATGTCTACCATACATACTGCATGCGACTCCCCTTGTTATCTAAGGCAGCACTTACCAATCGCGCCTCGGAATATTGAAGTAGCCTGCTGACGTTGCTTACACGTACAACCACCCCTTGACTTTTCGTCAGCCCTATACGCAGGCTACTCCATTGCTCTGTGAGGAGTTTCTTGTAAGCCCTAGCTGCTGGTAGAGGTTTTCGTCATGACTCACGCAATACGCGGTGATGACTGGAAAGGAGACTACGCAAGAAGGCTTGTGCTAGAGGTTCACAGATGTAAAGTTGTTAAGCATGGTGAGAATCGAGTGCGTAAGGAATGCTACCTTGACAGCCAGCAAGTATAAAATAATGAGGATGGACGTTTTACGGGATTTGATCTCAGGTAGAAGCAATCACTAGCTCAATCACAATAACAACAACACCGGTTATTACGCTTAACACTTTAATTCAAATCTTGTCAATTATTACCAACCAATCCAATCATTTAGACGACCTCTTCAACTTCACCAACATGTCCAACACTGGCAACATTCCCACCTCAAGTTGTAAGCACTCATACTAAAGGTCTCTAGTTGGTGAACATGGCACTCACACTCAGCTATAGCCAAGGTAGACTCTACCACAGACTACAAGTACAGCAGCTCCAAGACTGCCGATCCTGAAACAGCCTCCATTTCCACATTTTCTTCTTACGCACCTCTTGTCAAGGAGGACAAGAAGAAGAATGGAAAAAATATCGATACGCAGAAGCTTCAAGAGCAAGCCCTCAGGTCACAAATCCAGTTCAGCATGTAGATTTGATGTGATGTGAAGACAGTAGCCAGGGAGGCAGTGATCGCTTTTTGGAGGTAAACTGTATTTGAAAAAGCGAAATAAAAATAAGGATCTGAGAGAAAACAGTATGACACAAGAATTCAAAGAAAGCGAAGGGTATCTTGAGTTATTTGCAAGGCTAATGTCTATAATCGTTAAATAAACACAGTTATTCGCCCTCTCTGTTTAGGAATGTGTCATACTAGAAGCTATCGTTTAGAATGTCCTCGTTCATCTTTACCATAATAGGGCTATATTCGGACGAGTTCGGATCAGCTCCAGCATCCAGCAGAATATTGCCCACGATTCTCTGGCTTGCCTCATGCGCTATAGATAAATGTCAGTATAACCCTTTTCTAGGAAGATTGCAATACAATACGACTTACCTGGTGTTTGCAAGAGTTTCGACGGCGGCAGCGCAAACTGGATTGTCTTGGGCGGACTCATGCCAGCATATATATCAATATCCTCATCCTCCTCCTCGCTATCCCAATCAATCTCGTACTTCTCTTTGCCCTTGGTGCTCTCCTCGGCAAAAACATCCCGCGTCTTGCGCGCCGTCGCAGGCGTCTGCACACTAACACCAGGTGTGCGAGGACCCTGTGTCGCCGCCTGAAGACGTTGTCGGGCGTTGCTCTTATACGGCGACATGAAAGCCTCGCTGCGCAGAGTCGGCACCGCCATCTCGGGGGACGATCCAGGCGAGTCGTTCCATGCAGTCTTCTCCTTCTTGGGCTGAGCGCTCTTAAGTGGTGAGATGCGTAGGGCGGGCTTGTGAGGAGTGGCTTGGATGCGGTAGTTCTTGTCGAGGACGCGGTGCAGCAGCGGGTCTTTGTGAGGTTGGACGGATTGCTCGCCCGTCATCGTGTAATCACGCTGGTTCTGCGGCGTCATGGACATGTCGGGGAGTCTGGCGGTGTGCTGCGCGAACAGAACGGTGGAGTCGTCATTATCATCGAGTACCGTGGTGTTGTTGTTTTTTTCGCCTTGCATCTCACGCTTCATCAATTCGTAGGGCGCTTCGAGGTCGGAGAATCGAGTCTTCGTCTTTCCTGGGCGGGGCGTGCTTCCGGTGAGCTCAGCGTCGTCGAGGAGGGAGTCTTCGGCGTGGAAGGTAGATTGCTCAGCGCCAGTGGCGGTGGTAACATCTTCGTCGTGTTGAGCTGTATAGTTTGCTGTTGTGTCTTCCCTCATTGCCGTGCTCTCTTCCACGTTTGTAGTACTTTCGTCATCGTTGGCGAGCTCCTCATAGCCGGAGAGGGATACGTTGGCCGAGGCCTCAAAAAACTGCTTCCAGAACTACAAGGCGTAAGCTTGAATAGTACATCAGATTGAAAGACGGATAATACCTTGGAAGCTTCCCATACAGCTCGGGAGTGCTCTCCGTATTGTTCTACAAGAGGTAGAATGCTTGTTGTTACTATACGATGCGACTTGCTAAAGTTGTGGTCGATTTCTTATGCTTTGTTAGCATTGAATAAATAATAAGTATTAAGGAGTAAGTTTACCTTGTAGGGTGAGCGTAATAGACTGCTCAAGCCTCTCAAGCTCTTCTGTCAAGGACAGGTTACGCGCTGCTGCGCTTTGTCGGGACATTTTGAAATATGTATTGGGTTGAATTGGGTTGCTATGATGGATGATGCTTGTTTACTTGAGTGCTCATGGTAAATTAGACATGGCCCCACGCGGAGAGGGAGGGGCACCCACCCCAAACCTCCAGGGTCAGGGCTCATAGAGGGGCAGAAATCAACATATACTATGTAAAAAAGACATAGCTAGATAACAAAGGAGGGCCAATACTCGTGTATTCATTCATAAGTTTTGACTAAAATCCCTAATGCTTAGTGTAGTAATCATTCATGTCCAACTTCATCAAAAGCTGTGCAACCATATGATCCTCACCAATACCTTCTTGCTTCAATCCCAAGTCATCTGAAACCTTGTTGCTGGTCGATCGACTCTTTTCTGTCAAGGCTCGACAGACAGTCATGAAAACCTGAACCCTCTTCTTGAAGTTGCTGTATAGCCGCCTCAGTTGTTGCGTTTCTTCAGGGTCTGTGGTTTGGCTCTTCCTCATCGCCTTTGTCCGAGAGAATTTGGCGTACTCCAAGACTGCGGTAAAGATCTCCTCGAGAAGCTTCAGCACTGGCTGTTGTCGCTTTCTGAGGAATAGAGAAAGCATAATTCGATCCAACACTCGTGAATGAAACTCCCGAAGTCTATCAGGACTCTCTACCTTGTCCGGCGTACTCGTGGTGCCTGAAGGGTTGTTCAAGTTGGCTTGGATTTTGTCCAGTTTGGCCTCGAATGCTTGCCAGGGTATAGCGACTCCAGCATCCATGAAGAACGAAGTGATACCAGAGACGAAATGATGGGCTTCTCGAGTGAATCGATACGAGATGTCCTCAGGATCGCTCCAGCGGCTGGTCCTAGCATTGGCGTCTCGGAACAACTGGTTGACGACATAAACCATCCTCATAATCCTCAAGAGAAGCTTAAAGATACGATCGTATTGTGTCAAGATCATTGGCGTAATGATACTCGAAAGGGCACTTGGCGCCTTGTACGACAACCGCAAGAAATCTAGAGCCTCTAGGGAATCTGGATTCATGCACTTGTCAATCTCTTCCTGCGACAGATCTCGTACAGCAAAGCTCAGATCTCCTGGCAACTCGGACGAATCTCGCGATATACTAGTCAGCTTCTCATTAGTGAACTGATTATTTGAATCAAAGCTCTCCGCCAAAACCCCCATAAGGGCAAGCCGCAACTCAGAGCTCGCTGGTGGCCAAGTATCCCGACCTCCGAGACGCAGACCCATAACACCCCCTTGCCGTGCAATTCCGGCCTGCCTCTCAGCGGTTTCCAAGTCGGGATCAAACAAGGCGTGAGACAAGCGGCTGATAAACATGCCACTACCAAATAGGTGGAAATCGCGGTGCATTTTGAGGTGGCCACGCAAATCATGGTTGCTGAAAAGCAGTCTAAGACTCTCCTGGCTGACAACTTCAGACTGAGCAGAGGCAATACCTCCGAAGGAAAGCACTGGAAGAAGTGACGGGTGAGGCGTGAAATCAAAGCCGCTGGTGGGAGTTCGAGGGGCCCGGGCAGATGTCTTGGCAAGATGCTCACGCAGAATCTGGCTCAAGATATCTTCTTTACTCATATCAGGTAGTGGACGATCCATTGCTTCAAGGGAACTCATGAGTTTTGTTTCTAGATTGCCATCTGCAGGGGTTAACGTGATATTTTTCTCAGGCTGGAAGCCCGTAAACACATAGCCCGTTGGTATGCAGTACTCCTTCTGAGTAGGCGAGCAGTCGCGGATTGCCCCCAGAAGATCGCCATGGTAATTTTTGGCGCGTTTTTCGAGATCTTCAATGGCATCCCATTCGTAAAGCCATTTCACTTTTGGAGGCTGGGTCGCATCGATGATATTCGGCGAAGCCAAGGGGTGTTCTGGGTGACATTCCCTAATGAACCGCAGATTCCTGCCTGTTTCGAAGATGGACTTGGCGATGTCAAAGGGCATGAAATGAGGCATCTTCCTCTCGTCCAAGCGAAAGTCGATGTCTTCTACCTCTTGTCCAAAGTCGTCTGTGTATTTCTCTGTGTCAACCTTGATGAAGCCTTTGCTTGCCCCAACATTAGCCTTGGTCAAGGGGATCCCTTCTTCTCGTCTGGTTCCGATCCATTCTTCCAAGAACTCAATCCAGGGACGCGAAACTCTCTGCAAGACTTCGCGCATGATGCCTCGAAGCTGTTCCTCACCATAGTCGACAGAGTATGCCTCGTGAAATAGAAGCGAGAGAACATGCTCGTCTGCATAATGTTTGCTGAACTTGGAAGTAAGTCTGTGGAAGGGTGTCAATATAGCAAGAAGTCCCTTAACAGTAGACTGAAGCTCCAAGAGAGATCGAGGAGTTTGACCATGAAGTGCCACAAACCGCTGGACGTCCTTGAGAATCTGGTCTATGGTACTAGCGAGAGCAACACCACATTTGGACGTGCGCTTTGCATAAGTAGTATTGACGAAAGAGCGTAGGTCGAGGAGTATCGAGCCACATCTGTGGCATTGTTTTTCTAGTCCACGAAGCACATCTTTGGAATATCCTGTAACCCGCATACTGGGTAATGCTGGTATAAAGGAGCGACCTTTCTCCAGTTTGGAGAAGAAGACAGACTCCTGACCGAGCGCCAATGCAAGTAGGGAGGAAAAGTATGTCTTGATGTCGACAACAGGCACGCCGGAGCTTTTGAGTTCAAGAGGATCAATTGACCAGTCTAGAAGGGCATCGTAGACATTTGTCCCAGCTTCGGTAACCAAAGGCGGCTGTCTACCTGTTGCTGTGCCTGCGATGAAGCCATCCCAAGTCTTGTGCTCAGCGGCTTTTGGGGTTGGTTTGTCGGTACCTAACCAAATATCGTCTTCAGGCTCTGCATAGCCAACACTCTCCGTAGGCATCAGGGCATCGTTAGTAGCGGTAGTCGTCTCTGACTCGGGCTCAGGTTGAGGTTCAGGCTGAGGCTGAAGGGATGGTAGTTTGAAGAAGCCGCTTTTCTCGACTGATACTTGGGCAAGCTGTATTGAGCTTGAGTCTACATTTTCTGCATATTACTCATTAGTATGAGCGTAATAGAGATCCTATATCTAAGGTACCTTTGGGGGAAAAGAAGGGATTCTTGGCATCTGGGTCGAGAGCCAACTGATGCAGATATTTGGATGTTTTCCAAAAGTCGGGTATAGCAAAGACCGCTGACAGGTCTTCTGTAAATTCCTGAGCCATGATTATTATTCTGAATCAAGACCATATGCAACCCAATATCGTCTGTAATGCGACATATTTTGGTTTGGATATTCAACTCGAGCTTGAGCTCGCCCAAGGCAATTAACGCGAGATGAGGTTGGATGATGAGGAATCGTCCCCCGCGACGCGTTTCAGTGATTGTTAGCGGGCCGCGTTTCAGGACTTTTTGCGCTAAAAATGTGCTGGAGCTGGGGCTGGGGAGCTTGAGAGCTCCTCCATGCTATGTATGATTTCATCGTAGCCTACCTTAGGTACCTTACGTAGGCCCGCGCCAACCAAAGCATCGAATTGGATGATCATCCAAAGCTTGAATCCTTCAACTTTATTTTGGTTGAACATCAACAGCATCCATTCTCACAAGACGCTACAGCCGATAAGAAACCACTTTTGATCATACATGAAGCAGTTTCTATCCACAACATTATTCTCTCCACTTTAACTACGACAACGCGCTCACAATGGCGCCTAGTAGATCTAAACGAGCGCGAGCCAGCACGCAAACAGCTGCGACGCCATCAGCTGCGCGAAATGACGATACAATGGACGTCGATACCCCCCAAGCCGACGATCAAGAGGAATCCAATGAGCCAAAAGAACAGAAACCAGACAACAATTTCAATGATCTTTGGACCGACGATCAAGTGGCTTCACTATTCAAAGGTGTCATTCGCTGGAAACCAGCTGGTCAGTTTTCGGATGCCTTTCCTCTTGATCAGATAGTCCCTAACCAAAAGACTTGCAGGTATGCACAGGCATTTTCGAATGATAGCAATCTCGGAGCATCTGCGAAACCACGGCTTCGATCCCGATCTATACCAACACACCCGCATTCCCTACATCTGGCAGAAGCTCAAGACCTACTACAACCTAGAGGTCATCGACGAACGAGAGAACTTTGACGAAGATGAAACCGAAGATCGCTATGTCGATTTTTCTCTTCCAAGGGAGCAATTCTTTGACGCCATGATGCAGCGTGCTGCTGCCGACCCCAGCGAAGCACCCACGTCGCCCGCGCAACTAGACCTATCACCACCACCATCCTCCCCAGCCAAGAAGCGAAAGAGAGGCGACACTAAGACTAGAGGTACCTCGGTAGACGACACAGAAGACGGTACGGACGCTCAATCACCAGTGCCCAAGACAAAGCGAGCTGCTTCACGACAGAAAAAGAAGCCGGCAAAGGCTGAGAAGCAAGAAAAAGCCGAGACTACGGAAGAAGAGGATGAAGAGGATGAAAGCGAAAGCTCGTCAAGCGAGGAAGAGGAGAGCGCCGAGGAGAGCGGAACACCAGTGTCCAAAGCAACTAGAGGTGCGAAGAAGGGGCAGAAGGCAACAGCGTCGAAAGCAAAGGCAAGACCAAAGAGAAGACGTTAAGCTGTAGTAGTATGGGCTCGTGACGTGAAAAGTACCGATAGACGGGACGCTTTAGATACCCCTAGCAATGGAAGTCATGAATGTGTAAATTATCACATCAAAGACAAGCTTCTTGTCAAGTTATAATGCTCACTCGCTGGCTATGCTGAAGAAATTCACACGCTTCTCGACAGTACTTTCTCCGCTCCCTATTTCCCCTCCCACTCGCTGCGGTACTTCGTTTTGGTCCTCCAATCCCTTCCTATGGGGAAGATACTCTCCACGTCCATCGTAGATCGCTGCACGGGGGCTGGCTCTGGTATCTTAGGCAGTTCAATAGGAGGTTTCTTCTGCAGAAGATCCCACATCTCAGCTTCCGCCTGCCAGCTAATGTATTGGTCAAGTTCTTCGGCATATTGTTCCTGTCGTCGCTCTGTGGCGATGCGGTTCTTGAGCGTCTCCTTCTTGCGGTATGTTTCTGGGAAGTCGGCGGCTGAAAATTGCAATATTTCATTTGCTTCGTGCTCGATTGCGACGTCGTCTTCGTTAAAAGCGGTAGGTTCTTGAAAACCTGCACCTAAGCCCTCTTCTTCAGAAAGGTCGCTGGGGGTTTCTGGTGTGGTTTTAGGTCCAGCGACTGGTTCGGTAGCTTCTTGGCTTGCCGATAAGAAATTCTCAACCTGTTCGTAGCTAAGAGGTTCACGCTCGCCTTCCTCATCTCGGTTGGGTGGCTGTTCATGCACCTCGAGGCGTAGTCTTCGTGCACATTTTCTCCAGAATTCAAAGGAGTTATTCAAGCCCAACGAGGAGACAGCCGCTTCGACATCTTGCGCCCTGACAATATCGCGGGTAGATGGTATGACTTCCTTTTTGGCTTTTATTCGTGACAGACTGAGAAATATGGTTGTTTGGACAAGTCTCTTGGTGAAAGAGACTGCCAGTGAGTGGAAATCTTCGAATGTAGTAGCCCACATAGAGGGAGGCTTGTTATCGATGGAACGCCAATTCTCACTAGGAATAGCCGAGTTCATGAAGATGCGCTCTGAAAGCTTCAACCAGGCGTGAAGATTGAAAAGCCCAGAAAAGGGAAGTTCTTGGCCCTCACCAACAGGTTCTCCGTTATCTAGTTGGCGAGCAATCCTTGGGGTTATATCCCAGCATTCTCCCCATCTGCTCTCCTCCCTCTGTTCCTCTCTATGTTCCTGGCGCACAGATATAGCATCTGCAGCTTCATCCAGGGCGTGACAACATGGCTGGCTAAGCTCAACTGCAGCTTTAATATCCGAAAATTCAATCGCCGGACGTCTGACTGCTCGCTGTCTGAGAAGTCGTGCCTTTTGGAGGACGCCAAGATAATGGTTCACCTCAATCTCACTCTTTGTGCCTATGCGAGATGCGATTCCTGGAAGGTCGCTCTGCCCCAACCGTGCGACGGCCTCAAAGAACAGCTTCTTTTCTGATGCTGACCAGAAGGTGAGGCCTATTTGGCTCGAGTAGAGAAGGTCATCATCATCGGCGAGACAAACACGCTGGGCTGCATCTTCGATGTCGCTGTTAAAAAGGTCCAGGTAGTCAGTATTAAGAATGCCTTTTTGTCTTTTGAACACTGGTGGAATCAAATCTTCCTCAGCAGGTCTTTTGAGTGAAGATTGGCCGTTATCGTCATTTGTTTCGTCTTCAGTCTCAGTGTAGACACTGCCAGATGCGTCGGTATGGTCGTATTGTCCGTAAAGTGGCGGTGCTAAGTCCTCTTGATTCACCTCTGGGATTTCAAAACTACCTTGATCACTGAGGCCATCACCAAGATCATCCACTAGGGATTCGTAGTTTGTTTCTGACTCCATGCTCCGGTGTTGATGGTGTCTGGAGAATTTTCAGAAAGTGAAAACATGGCAACTAGCGAAGATTTGATTCAAGTGCTCCAACTTTTGAGTGAGGACAAAGCAAATGAAGAAGAAAACAAAATCGCTTGAATTTTCATATGAAATCATCAATATTAGGTTTCAACACTTCGTCATTTTGCTAATAGATAATACTTTTGAATAAGGTAGGCTTTAGATGCTGAGAAATGTTAGTGGTAATAGGCGGCCCATAGAGGCACAGCTAGCTGTGCCATTAAGATCACGTGCCCGTCCGGGCACAGCTAGCTGTGCCTCTAAGATATCGTTATGTAAGCTCGATCTATATATGGGATCTTCCAGATGTGGCTTGAACTTAGACCTTCTAATTCAACGATTGACATCACAATTGAAGCCAATTGAAGCTATTACCGTATTACCTATTTAAAATGAAACCATCTGATGCTACAAATTTATTCCCTGATGATGTTCTTCCACCGGAAGGTTATTTCCCCTCGCGTGAGGCTCTTCTAACCTCCATTAACACTTAGGCCCAAGAAAGAGGCTATGCCTTTATAGTTAAGAATTCATAGAAGACCTTAAGTGGAAGGAGGGGGGTTATCTATACCTGTGATCGAGGCATAAAGCCCCCTTCAATAATAAGGGAATAGGTTAGGAATACTATATCTCGTTATATGGGTTGCCTCTTTTCCGTTATAGCAAAGGAAGGACCTAATAAGACTTTATAGTCTCTATTACATCGTCCTAATCAGAAGCATCACGAACATAACCATAAGCCAAGCAGCCCTTTGGTACACCCTATTCATTAAATACTCTTAGTGGCAGATAGGCTGATAGTTAAGCAGCTTACCAGTTATGGCTCTACACCTAAGGATATTATATCACATCTATAGAATACATTAGGAACACTTACTACATAACAAGATATCTATAACTATATTGCTAAAAGTAAGCGAGAGCTTCTAAAGGGTCAAAGCAACATACATGCCCTTATAAATCAGCTCGAAAGTGAGGGCTTCTGGAGTCGTATACGTCTCGAGGAGGGTACAGTCTCAGCAGTATTATTTACACACCCAAAGTCACTTGCCTACCTCAAATCATATACGGAAGTGCTTATTCTAGACTGCATATATAAGACCAATAAGTATAAGATACCACTCCTCAATACTATTGGTGTTAATACTTGCTAACGGTCTTTCTGTATTGCATTTGCATTCCTCAGTGGCGAGGAAAAAGAGGACTATAACTGGGCTCTTATATAGCTACAGTCTATCTATATAGCTATATATGCAGATTTCCCTTCTGTAATACTTACAGACCGATGCCTTGCTTATATAAATGCCGTTACTTCTACCTTTCCAGATTTAACCTTATTACTTTACTTATGGCATATTAATAAGGCAGTATTACATTACTATATAGATATATTTACTAAGGATATAAAGGATCATAAAGGGCAAGAGAAGTAGAAGGACTTCTACTCTTTTTAGTATAACCTTATTATATCTAGTAATAAGGATATATACTATTAGAAGCTCGGTGACTTTAAGAAGAAGTATATCCCTAACTATATAAGTTAGGTCGGCTATATCACTAAGATCTAGCTGGATCTCTATAAGGAGAAATTCGTTAAGGCTTAGGTTAATAAATACCTTTATTTTAACTAATATATTACATCACGATATAAAGGTATTCATCAACTTATTAAGTCATATCTTAAGACCTCCTAGCTTAACCTATTTAACGCCTAAAGACATATTAAGCTAGTTATAACGAATCAGGTGGCCGAGCTTGAGAGTAACTAAGTAAGACAATAAGCTAGCTTCCTATTGAAGCTATCCGGGTTATTATATGGCAATATCCATGGTTGGATATCGCATGAGGCTCTTCGGTTAGTTAATAACTAATGAGCTTGGTTATTATATTAACTTCCGGCTTATATAGGCACTTTTAACTGCACCCTTGGCCTGCCGTATGCTTATTTAATCGAGCCCTTATTATACTAAAGTTAACCGTTATAAATGTATTATTTCCACTTATATTGGCGAATTTAGCGCATTAGAAACCCCTAACTTCTTATCGAGCCTCCTATATAGATAGACCGACTTTATGCCATATTAGTGTTACCCGTAATAAGCATATAACGCGAGCCTTATGCGTTTAAGGCAGTTAAGAATATGATATGACCTCGGGCACTACCAATATGCTTAAAGTGTCATCAGTTAGGTTATATAATAAAGTCAAAAGCATGCCCCTTACGCTAGGAGCATATCTTACAGACTCCAACTCAGGCCTTAATAACTATAGCTCCCACTTAAGCCTCTATAACTATAGCCCCTACTTAGACTTCTATAACTATTCATACTATAACACATATAGTATTAAAATTAATAATATAGTTATTATCCCTAGCTAGCCCTAAAGTATATATAATAATAGAGATAATAATAGAAATAACGACCTAAGTAATAACAATTACTATGACTTCTCTAATGGCCGGGCCTTTAATAGCTACCGCATAAAGTGAGGCTAATGTATTAAGCTATGATGATGCCCGTGCTATCTATTAACGCTATAAGGCAGATCGAGAAGCGTGGTATGCCATACAGCCTCGGGGGGCATTGAAGACCAACTAACAGTACTGTAAGGCTATGAAGCTGCCTTAGCGTTATAGCAAGGCTGAATATAACTGGTGCCTCGATTGGAAGCAAATGGGTCGTTAATATAGGATAGGAAGAAGTATTTAAGATTAGACTAAGGAGGAAATAATGAGCTATCTTGACTTCGATAAAGCTGAGACTGAACGGGTTAATAGGAATATTAAAAAGGAGCTATAGGCATAGCCTTTTATAACTTATTATAGGTCTAAGTATATATAAAAGGCGGGAGCCCAGGATTATAAGGATTAACAGTAGGTATACTAATATTAGAACCCCTATATCTAAATTGGGTTATAATCGGTTAATAGATATATTATATATACCATTTAAAAGCTTAGAAAAAGGGCTATTTCGGAGTATTATATTTACTCTATTATAAGCGTAATCTATAGAATTATCCTTAAGTTATAATAATTTTCATACTAGGCGTAAATTCTTTTATATTATTAAGTAAGTAAAATTATAAAAAACTATACTATACCCCTAACTTAATTCCTTCCTTACTAAACCTACTGTATATTTCCATTTTGATCTATATAAATAATTAATATCTCTATATTTTAAAGAGCCTGAATAACAGGCTAATAGGTAGTTATACCTACTGCTAGGGTAGGCCAATTAATACTAAGGACTATAAGCTATTGGCTATAATACTGCTAATTATAATTAATAAGTATATTATGGTTCTATTAAGGCCTAAGATCTACTTATGGTTACTCTTAAGCATGGTGCTAAAGTCGATTGTACTAGTAGCTAAGGTGCCACTCTCCCTTAACTTGATACCTATACGGCCGTTATATCATATGGACCGGTTAACCCGGTGGAAGGTATAAAGTGTTCTGTGTAGCAATAAGAGCCTAAGGATTCTGTTGCTGTAAAGCTGTATTGCTAGTGGCATTACTGGGCCTTATATGCGTAAGCCAGAAGTCTATCTGGAGGTTAAGGGGATCGTTATGAGTATTTATAGGAACTGGCCGTTAAGGGATAGCTTGGCTATTGTTGGGGATAGACTGTAGAATATAGTTTACAGGAGGAGTAGATGTTGCAGGCGTTGCTGAACTATTAGTTTAAATAATAAAGGGAGGAGGGTTCTGATAACGGCGGTTATTAGGGTTTATAATAACTATTTATGCTATTTGAGTGTTATAGATGCTTGATACGAAAGGAATAGCTACTATAAAGGCCGAAGAATACTCGGGTTATATACCTAAAAGCGTGTTCTGATTTATTGTATTGGTACCAGTAATAGTATATTATCTACTATATAAAAGGAAGCGTGAGTTATATTGTATCTATTACGAGATGTATTATATAGCTAGAAATATAGTAAATCAGTTGTGAATAGCCTCACAATATATACTCACTTATATAGATCGAGCTTACATAACGATATCTTAGAGGCACAGCTAGCTGTGCCCGGACGGGCACGTGATCTTAATGGCACAGCTAGCTGTGCCTCTATGACTCGCCGTGGTAATAGGTTTGCTTACATAACCCAGTTCCTATCGTCAAGATGTCAACCTTCTCAGGATCGTTAGTTGGTTCGTCAGGCATTTTTTACTACAACTCAATGAGACAAAACGTCTTTTCGTTGTACTCCTCATCATGTGCAATGTTACGAGTTGTCTCTAGATGTATTTTTCAGACGAAACCCGTGAGGTTTCCATTAGCGATAAAATCTCGAACTTTCAGAGCTTTCGCCTCAACCGTTGCTCATGAAACGCCAAAGCTACAGCTTCGAGACTATCAAGAAGAATGCATCTCATCAGTCTTGACCTCTTTGGAAAACGGACATAAGCGAGTCGGTATATCATTAGCTACTGGCAGTGGGAAAACAGTAAGTCTTTCCTCGCAATTTCTGCAGGCAATTGATTAACTGTGAAAAAGGTCATCTTTACTCAACTCATTGACAAGATTCCACCATTAAAAAAGAATGCTACGCAGACATTGATCTTGGCTCATCGTCGTGAGCTTGTAGAGCAGGCAGCGAAGCATTGTCAACGGGCGTATCCAGACAAGAAAATCGAGATTGAGATGGGCAATGTCCATGCAACTGGAACTGCCGACATCACAATCGCCAGTGTACGGAGCATCGTTTCACAAGATCGGCTTGAAAAGTTTGATCCATCTCGCTTCAAACTTTTGCTGGTCGATGAGGCCCATCATATTGTTGCCCCGGGTTATCTCAAAACTCTTCACTATTTCGGGCTCGATAAGAAGCAACCCAAGTCTCCATATCTAGTTGGCGTGTCTGCCACATTTTCACGGTTCGATGGAGTCAGACTTGGTGCAGCCATCGATGAAATTGTCTATCACAAAGATTATGTGGACATGATTTCTAAGAAGTGGCTGTCAGATGTCATTTTCACTACAGTCGAATCCAAAGCCAATCTGTCCAAGGTCAAGAAGGGCGCCTTTGGCGACTATCTCCCCGGAGAACTCTCCAAAGCTGTCAACACCAGCGAAATCAATGATATAACAGTCCGCAGCTGGATGGCGAAGGCTCCAGGGAGGAAGTCCACCCTAGTGTTTTGCGTCGATGTCGCTCATGTCATTGAGCTGACTGCGCGATTCCGGAAGCATGGCTTTGACGCGAGATATGTGACTGGAGAAACGGCTAAGGTTGAGCGAGGCGAGACTCTGGATTCTTTCCGAAAGGGCGAGTTTCCTGTGCTGGTAAACTGTGGCGTCTTCACTGAGGGAACTGATATTCCCAACGTTGACTGCATTATTCTCGCCAGACCGACAAGATCACGCAATTTACTCGTCCAAATGATTGGCAGAGGCATGCGGTTGCACCCCGGAAAGAAGAATTGTCACATTATTGATCTCGTCTCAAGTTTGGACACTGGGATCGTGACCACACCAACACTGTTCGGTCTAGACCCAGATGTTCTGGTAGAAAGAGCAACAGTGAATGACCTACGCAACATCAAAGAGAACAAGGAGACAGAGCATGTCAAATCACAACAAGACCTATCTTACACGACCGGACCAAGTACGGATAGCGTCACATTCACAGACTATGACTCAGTTCTGGATCTTATTGCCGATACATCTGGGGAGAAGCACATCCGTGCCATCAGCCACTACGCATGGGTTCAAGTTGGACAGGAAAAGTTTGTTCTATCGGCTCCAAGCGGTTCTTATATTCGCATCGAGAGGGTCAGTGAACGACTTAACACTTCAGCGCCTGTCTATCGAGCCATCGAGGTGCGAGCTCTACCCCCCGGCGTCGCCAAATCTCCATACGCAATGCCCAGAGAAATCCTTACTGCAGCCACATTCACGGATGCAGTACATGGGGCCGATAGCTATGCAGCGAAGATGTTCCCCCATAACTTCATTCACCGCTATCAGAAATGGCGGTCACTGCCGCCCACGCAGGGTCAGATCGACTTTATCAACAGGATGCGCGGCAAGGCAAAGCCTCTGACTGCTGGTGAATTGAATAAAGGCAAGGCTACAGACATGATAACGAAGCTCAAGCACGGCGCGCGGGGTCAATTTGCAAAAATAGAGGCAGGCCATAGAAAACAAGAGAGGCAGAGTAAAGCTGCCGAGGCTAAAAGGCTCCGAGAGCATGTCAGGGTAGGACCTGTGGCATCTTGATGGTGAGGTGAGCCATATGCCGGAGACTTTGGCTCTGTAACAACATGTATAACATCGGATATAGACGGAGGCGAGGCGTTGAGCTGAGGACTTTTTGTACATATGTGTACATCAGGCGCTTACATGGAATCATTCTAGAAGCCCACACGAATCACAATGTATAACCATATAGCGTTACAAACAACCCAAGCCACGAGTCTCTGAACAACTAGGGAGAAGGAAGCTGAGCTCTTGATCAACATTGCGCAGACATGGGCCGGTTTCCACCGAAGATGTTACCGTGACAGAGGATCTTGTGTCAACTCGGAACTCGTGGCCTAGGAAACAAACCATTTCGGAGACGAGTCGGGCCTCTGAACGACTGCCTTATATATGAATCGCATCGAGATCTGTCCCTAGGTTTCTCTTCGCCGCGTGATTCACCAACGATGGAGCAACGCCAAAGGGACTCGTCAGCTAGTGGATGGGTGAGGGAAGGGGATTACCCTCAAGTAGGGTACGACCTCGTCTCTTTGCTCTTAGCCTCTCCGTATCGTTTTGCAGCGTCTCAAACACTTCCTCGACCGCGTTGACCAAGGGGCCTCCTACATTGACCCTTTGAGTAGGGCACTCACTTGCAGTGCCATTTCAAACAGTTTGACGGGTATATTTCTATTGTCACGTCTGTTCTCTTCTCTTGTTCTCGCCTTGCCACTCTTTTGTGAGTGTAGGTGACTGACACTGCTGGGCAGTTGTTCGGTTCACTCGCATGCACTTAGGGGTTATATTCACCTCGCGCACACAAATTTATTCTGTTCTCTAATTCTTGACTTCTATTACACATCTGCAACTTCGACTCAAATCTTTCTCGGCATACTGAAGCATCTCGGGTCAACTGTTCAACATGGCGTCCAACAATTCCACGGCGTCATGTATCCGACCTCCCTCGTCTCTCCTGATTGAGAAGCCCTACGAGCAAGACTCTCATGAGAACTACCACCAAGAAAAACATGATTCTTGCACCATCGCTAATTCTTTGAGCCCTCAAAAGACCTTCTCATCACGAACTCGACGGGAACTCGAAGAGCACCTCTCGAGCTCTAATTCAGTCGCCGTCCGCTCAGTCGGGCTTCCTACGCCTCCTACCAGCCCTCACAAGAGCAGCATCAAGGCTCAACGCATTATCAAGCCTGCGCCTGTTCCTATCTTCGAATACAACGAAGAGCCCTTGAATATTCATCTCGACGAATTCAATTGCCCTCCAGCTATCGGCGACCCTGAGGTTCTGAAGCCGCCAAACCATATTTTTGACAAGTATCCTCATCCTTCTCGCGAAGAGTACCCCGAGGATGGTGACATTGTCTTCAAGCCAGGTTTCATCGATCATCCACATATTGGATTAGTCAATCCTATCGCCCGGTTCGAGCGAACCAGCAGAATCAACTTCGTCGAGCCCCTTGCACTTCAGGGCGCTGTTCGCAACGAGTATGCCGCCCATGCCAACCACGAGAAGGAAGAGCACGACCGTCTTCTTAATGAAGTCCACAAGAGTCGAGTCCTCGATGCTGAATTCGAAGCAGCCAGAATCTTCGATGTCAACTTCACGGACGAGCCTGTTGACCTTCCTGTGATGGCCGAGGACGCGCAGCAAGCTATCTACGATCTAGAAGCCGACTATGCTGCCTTGGCTAGAAAGGTAGCCCTATGCGATGCTGCTATTGAGGGTACTATTGCAGGAGAGTTCACCTACAATTGGGACACTTGCCATCTACCACCGACTGAGGATCAGATGTCAGTACTTCGTGAAGCCGAGAGCCTTCGAGGACTGTTTCCAGAGGTTAAGCCTACACCTCCTAAGAAGCCTGAACTTGTTGAGAAGTCCGCCAATCGCAAGGGAACCCAAACTCGTGACCTGTACGAGCAATTTCTGGGGAAACAGTCCTCAGCTTGTTCCGCCTCCAACTGGCTGAAGGAAGAACAAACCTTTGCCATGAAGAAAACTTATCGAGATGCTTTCTCCAGGCAGCGTGACATGCGCTTCCCATCCCTATTCAAGCCAACCAAGTCTCAGAAACTTGATGGAGAGTTCCCATACAACCTCCCCAACTCCCGCAAGGATCCATATCGCAAGAACGGCTACCAATCCTCCCCATCCGTTCAAGTACCCAAGTGGTTCCCTACCTTTGCCAGCTACAACATCATCCGCATCGACCGTCGGAAGAAGCCCGCAGACCAATACAAGGAGCTTTTGGCCGCCGTCTGGAAGCTCGAAGCACAGATAAAATGCGGCAAGCAATCCTGGGGCAAGAAATGGCACGATCCTAGCCCTCGCTGGACCGAACCCTGGCAGAAAAAGAGCGGTGGCTAGTGGAAATGCCGCTTCGACGCTGACGAGCCGGTTGAGGAGCAGTTCTGCTACAAGTATCACGAGGAGCAAGAATTCGTCACCTTTGATCTGCCCGAGCTGCAGCATATGACGGAGACTGATATGGTTCCTGGAGAGTTTAGCTTTGATGATGTTTTTGACATGGGTAACGATTGCAAGGCTGCGACTAAGGAGAAGCCGGAGGAGCTTCTGATCAAAATTCAGAAGGGTGCCAAGAGGGCTATGGCCAGAGTTGGCAGGATGTAAACGTGGAATCTGGCCGCGAGAGTTGAAGTGAAGACTAGGCTATGCAACAAGGCAACAAGGCAACAAGGCATAGTGAGGGATGTTGATGAGGTTTTCATCCAACTTCTTGTCATTATAGGACATTGTAGCAGTGAGAACCGCAGTTAGTACATTTGGATAGCGTTCGGTAGCATGTTCGCTAAACATGACAAAATGAATATATTGCCATGTTCACTGAACAACATGTTGAGTCCTTGAAATTGCCGTCGTGTATGAGTGTTTGTTTCGCGCATTTACGCTTATTCTACAACTGATATGCCTTGCCCGTAGTATACAGTAGGCATGTATGGTGCTGTGAACTGTTTCTCTTCTCACATCAACTCGCCGCCCCTTCAGCAACTTTAGATACATCCACAGCCTCCTGCTCGTCACTCTTTGGCCTCTCTAACAACGGCAACATCCTTCTCCCTTTGATCAAAACAAGCTGATTTCTCCCTTCTGTATATCTCACGCCCACCGAAATCCCCTCGAGCCCCATGTCCTGCGCTTTCCGATTCCACAACAACTGCACCACCTCTCCCTCTCTATCACAGCACACATACCCCAGCGGCACATCCGCAGAATTCATCTCGCTCTGCACACCTTTTGTCGCGGGCTTCTCTGCCACCAACAAGCCCAGCACGTTGGGTCCTCGCCATCCCGGTGGTGCTGCTGCCACGGCGCCTTTGAGCTCCCGCACGTACATAGGACTCGCGCTTCGAGCGCCAGCCTTGCACTGTAGCACAACTTTGAACTTCTGCCGCGTCGAAGGAAGCTTCCATGTGCCTAGGAGATCCATACCACGATCTGAGGCGCCCCCGATGCGCTTAAGGAAGAAGCCGTACTGGGACAGCGTGTCGGCAACTGTGTACTCGTAGTGCGTACCACGATACACGGTAGATCTCTTGCTCAGACTCGTACGCTCAACATAGGCAAGGAATGTTGCGAGGTCGGAATGTTCTTTGCTGGGAGCATCGGGATATATCAATTTGAAAGGATTTGCTCCATTGGTATTCTTCTGGCTAACGCGCCTGGTGTAAATTGTTGTGAAAGTCCATTTTGATGGTTGATTGACGTGTCTCGAGACTCTATGAAGGCCTCGAAACAGCATAGACATTATTCCATGAGTGTGAATGGTTGTGAAGTTTCCTGGAGCCATAGGTAATGAAGGCGATTCTTGAGGTCAAATTAAAATCCGACTATGCACTAAAGCGAAATATTTCCCAATCGGAATACCAACAACACAGCGATGATCAACTGGAACCGTTGGAGGAACAGGGTAGATAGGTATGTATAGATGCAAGAGGAAATACGTTGTAGCTCATATAATTTTCTTGATGATTCCATAATTATTTAATCGCTTTTGTCCCCGGTAGGGGCGTATCCAACCCATCCACTAAGGTACAAATACCTGGCGCCAACAACACAAATACTACTCATCATACAACATCTCAAACATCTATATACAACCAGGTCATTATAGCCAATTCTTTTTTTACATCATTATAGCATATCGCCTTGCCCCTGATCTTGTACGCCCGGTGGATAAATGCTGTTGGCAAGGCGTGATGCTGGCTGGGGAGGCGGCTTTTCTCTGCTCCTTTCATCTCGCGAACGGCTCCCTGGCACACGCCGAACTCTTGACTGCGGCCTTCGCGTAACAGGCTTGATCATACTCTCCAGATAAAAGGCACCTTCAGTATGCTCAGTACCAGGTCGCTCGTCGTCAGCGTCCGAGGAACCTCCCACATATTCGTCATCAGAAACAATGTCGCCGATCTGTGGCTGGTACGAAGCTGGAGCTGACGGAGATGTGATGGATCTAGAATGCAGCCTCGGCCGTACGGCGGGAACAATCACATTGAAGGCACCCGGGTTCATGGTGTTTGAGCTTGCTTCTCTCGACATCGCCGGGGACCGGTCGGCGAACCCGTTTTGGAATGATGTGTTGTTTGAGGCTTCGTGTAAGATTGGCAAGATTTGCTCATCATAAAGCTCCGCCCCAGTCTCAAACGACTCTGGGGTGTATTCGGTGATAGTCCTGGAGGACCGACCATCGTCATCAGTAGCGGGACTCGATGGCTCCTCAAAGAAGTCATCGAGGCTGTCCAGCTTAGTTGCGAGATCTCCCACGTGGATGTCGCCACGACCTTCATCTGATAGCATCGTCTCAGTTCGCTCCGATGTACCAAGATAGTTGTAAGGAAAGTCATCAGCATGAAACTCTACATCAGGTGTAGGTGCGGTTTCGGTCAACGTCCCTTCAGAACCTTGGCAGGTGTAAAACGCGGCATGAATGTTGGCTCGCGTAGCGTCTGTCTTCTTTGCAGGTACAGGAATCGCCCAGCCTGAGGCTTCTGGGATACCAAAGAGACTCTGCGTGCGCTCGTATTCCTTACGGATGGCTCTGGATGTTGGTCGTGTCATGCTCATTCTCAGATGGTGCTTATCCATCTGATTGCCAGACATGGTCATGATGTTATCCAAAACTTCGAGCGCTTCCATGCAGAATTCTGTCTGCAGTAGCCGAAGTAGTGGTGAGATCAGATCAGATCCATGCCCCGCCAGTTCCGGTTTCCGCATGTCCACCTCGGGAATTGCCACGCAGAGAATCCTCATGGTCTGTATCTTTACCCAAGATAAAGAGTTTGTGAGAAGCCCGGTAAGGAAGGTTACCATCTGAAAGTCTAGTTGAGGTAGATAGTATTCTCGCAGAGCTCCCCATAGCTCAACAATGAAGTCTTTCCTGCTGTCTTGAGGGTTACCCAAGGCAAAATCGTCCAGAGCTACAGCAATACTAGCCAGCCCTTGGCAGTCTGCCTCTTCTTGAAGCAGCCTTGCGGTCTGCACAACGCTGTCGTCTGGACTCGGCTTCTCAAGCTCGTTCAGAAAGCGAGGAAAGTTGGCGAGTAGCGAGAAGAACAGACGACTATCATCGCCAACTAGACCGTCGCTAGGCAAATGTACTAGCTTGTCTATTGTGTCGAGAGTCGGCTGCCAGCAAAGGGATGATCTCAGGCCCTTGTGAAGCAAAGGTTGTACACCTTCAAACAGTCCCTCCCAGCGAGCTGGTTGGCCATCGGCAAGTATTCGGCGCACATTAGGTGAACTCAAGTCCAGTTTGCTAAGAAATTTGTTAAGCATCTCGACGGCTTCGAGGAACTCCCGCTCGTTGATAGACTCCAAGCAAGCACAGGTAGTCCAAAACAGTTGTGGGAAACTGAGAAGATCATCAGCTTCCAGCTTAACAATGATAGTCTTTAAGGTCGTTAAGATCTCCATCGAGAATGATTGGATCTCAGGATCCTCATCGGCGATAGTATTGGACAATCGTGCAAGCATATCGCCAAGCATGGGTTGATCCACAGATGTGAGTACACATCTGAAAATCTGGAATGATCGACATGCGAGGTGTCGAACTGGACAAGACGTAGCCCAAGTTAATGATAATCGTCCCCAATGCTCCTTGATTCCAGGAAATGTTATCTCGAATGTCTTGATGACCTCCGCCGTGAGGAATTCCATGCTTGGTGGTACTTTACTATCGTGATCATCGACCTTGCCATTGCTATCCTCGTATTCCCAGACGACAGAGCGATCGTGCCGACGAATCAAGTCTATTAAATCCTCGATGGCCTTTCTGTCGACATCCTGGGTCTGGTCGTCAATTCGTGAGATCACCACTTCATGAATCAGATGAACAAGCATCTCTCGTGCCTGCTCCTGAACCAGCGGCGTGTAGTGATCCCACAAAACAGTAACAACTTGCAAAAGAAGTGGGACATTGTCCTGTGTGAGGTGAACAGGAGATACCATCAAGTCAACAAGCAGGATTAAAGACAGTTGGCCAAGGGAAAATCCAGCCTGCTTGGTTCCTACCGGAAGCGCCTCAGCCAAGTCGGCACAATACGGTAGAAGATTGACGTCGGCTGGAGGTTCAACAGCGTCGCGCTTCTCGTTTGGTACCATTGCTTTTGGCGTTATTTGCATGAGGAGAAACTCAACAACCTTGATACCAGGCGTGCTGTTTGTAGTTGACAAGAAAACAACAATCTGCTTAGCATACTCGACAAAGTTCTGCTCACGGCGCTCGAGGCACAGCTGCATGATGAACTCGAGGACCAAGCGCACATTTCCTGGATAAGGCCCTGTTGCGAGTGCCTGCCAAAGAGCTTGTACTTCATTATGTAGTGCACCACTGGATTTGATTGTAATCTCGAGGAGATTTGCAAGAAGCACAAAAGACTGTGCTGCTGGTCCCCCACTTGGATCAAGTTTCAACTCTATAGACTGGATCCAGGGCAACACAACTGCCACAACGTTTCGTTGAGCTGCGGGCTGCAACTCCTTGAAGTAGAGTGTGAATTCGGAGAAGATGTGGAAAGCCAGTTCTGTATGCTGCTTCGCAAGACGTTTGGAAATCTCGAATTGCGCTAGCTTGTATACAGCTTGTGTCTTGTCGGAAATACTAATGTCAAAATCTTGGATCTTTGAGTTTCTTTGTTGTCGTGCTTCCAACGAACGCAACACAGTCGCAGACTTTGATCTAATCTCACTCTGGTCATTGCCCAGCGTGAATAGGCAGAGACCGAGTAGCTTCCAGAACGGACAAGGGTAGTCGATGTGATCCCGCAAAACCTGTGTAACTACTGCGAAATAGCTCTCGAGAACCTTGGGTATCTCTGCCAGGTAGCATCGCGCGATGCAATGCTCCATCAGGTAGGGAACCTCCTGGTTATGGACAATCAGATTTTGCAGAGCCCTCCTGCCAATGACATTCATCCGGTCGCTCCCTGAGTTAAAGATAGAGTCAATCCAAGCAAGCATGCGTCGAACATCGAACCGAAGAACCACGTTGCTCTCAGTGGTAACGCTAATCGGCCCACCACACAGAGCCGCCATAGCACTGAGTGCTGCAGTCCTCAGGTTCCTTTTCTCTATCTCCATAGCAGCGGTGGCAGTGCCTCGCTCGCCCAAAGTCTGTTGGTCAATCAACGATTGGCGCATAGTATCTTCACGGGCGCGTATCTGATTCTGATTTGGAGAAAATCCACACCAATCCTCCATGAGCGAGAATGCCGACTTTCGGGATTCAAAGGTCATCCAGCGGGATGGATCTTTGGTTCTATTGATCCCTTCGAAAAGTACTTCCATAAGTCCACAATAATGTCGGCGGAGCTTCTGAAATTCCCAGTCCATCTGAACTTCTCCATCCATCAGGAAAAGCTTCAGGTCCTTTGTGTATGTAGTGAGAGTGTTCAAGAAAAATTCGCCATTGTAGACCTCAGGCTCACTAAGGAAATGTGAAGTGAGCTTAAAAACATGTGTGATCTCTGTCCGAAGAAGGTCCATCTTTCGGTTTCTCCTAGGATTACTGTTTGTCCTCTGATGTATCCTAGCCCGCGCCTCATCGTTGCATCGAGAGACTTGACCTTGCAGCTCCTCGAGCAAAGTCCGATAGATATGAATATTGATGGAGCCCATGGCAACAACCACAGCATCTCGGACGGATGCCGACGAGACAGACAACAAGGGAATGAGGTACTTGAAGAGCATTCGCGCTGTTACAATCTTATCCTTGGAGGATGTCTTGGAAGTCTTTCGAACATGTTGAGGATCCTGAGGTGTTGGTAAAGCACCCGGATCTGCGAGCGTGGTACAAGCAAATATCAAGTACAGTTTCCATTGCTCTACCATCACCTCAGGGTGGGCCGTTGCAGATCGTGCCCCTAACCTAGCGCTCCCTGGTTCGTTGTTGTAGTACAGACCTCGAGAAGGCTCGGAGAGGTATACAATTGACTTGTACATCTGCAGTATTCGGTTGCAAATAAGATCGCGACAGATGGTGACAGTAAATGGGCATTTCTCGTAGGCCATCCGGATCAGTTTCGGGAATATTTTGTACCAAAGAGTCGTATCGTAAGAAACATCGCTGGCACAAAGCTCGACGAGAGCGCCTTGGTTATTTGTGTTTTGCAGACCTCGTTGTAGTCGACTCCGCTCAGCAACCGAGAGCTGCTCATCGTTGAAATCCATAACCTTGCTAGAGTCGTTCTCCAAAATGTCGATGAGTCTGATTGAATCCTTGTCTTCGGACGCTTCTTTTCCAAGAGCTTTGTCGAATTCGACAATTAGTCGAAGAACCGTAACTGCAAAGTGGCGAACTCGCCGCGACTGCGAACAAAGGAAGAATAATCCATGGGCCTCTGCTTGGTCGACCTCCGCCCATATACTAGAGAGATCGAGCTTGATAGCTCGCTTGTCCGAGGCGTTAGCTTCTGGTTGTTCTGTAGCAGCGTCTCTTGTTTTTTGCCTAATCTCCTCAATCCATATTTGTAACAGCTCAACATATAGGCGCAAGGTATTCTCAATGTGACTATGACCAAGCATTCCGCCATCAGACATCGTTGAATATCGATCGTCAAAGTTGAAAATGAAACGAGCGAAGCCCATAGTAACTTGTTGGGCATGGGACTGCTTCGCGATGGCCTTCAGGGAATTCGCTGACGATTCAGCGATGTTATACTGCACATGAGCAGTTCCAGTACATAGCAAGTTAATCAGAGAGTTAAATGGAATATCCACAGAAAGACATCGGGGCAATGCCTGAACAGCGACATGAAGAAGCTCATAGAATGCTTGCTTCTGGTCTGTGGCACTCTGGTGGTCGTCTTTGCGTGAGAAGGTGAAGGTTTCAGTAATGGGAGTTTTTGGCAGCGGACTGCTGAACTTCTCATCAAGGGCCGCTTGCCCACCAAATGTATTATCGCATATGATGGTGATTTTTCCAAGAATCTCACAGAACTTGAGATAAAAGTCCCTGACTCCGTCACTAAGAACGTGCGTCAAGACCGGGCGAGTGACATACTCCTCTTTGGAAGCCGTTGTTGGTTGCGATAGAGGAGAGTTGCGTGATGGAACGGCTGGGGAGACGGGGAATCGATCAGGAACCGAATTTGAATTCGGATTTTCGAAGAACTGAGGGAAGGGTGGTTGTCCTTGCTCTCCCTTTTCCAGGTCTGACATGATGTAGAGGAAGGCTCTGATGCCAACAACAACTCGATCAGGATCCAATTGCTCGACTTTCAGCTCCTTGTTGGATGTGAATAGCTCGGCATTGATAAGAGGGAACACCACGTTTCTGAAACAGTATTCTGGATACTTGAAGCCAACGATTCGAATGATCTGAATCAAGGGTTCAGTGCAAGGGGTATCGGAGGCCACCAGGCTTCGCTTAGACGACGGTAATACAAGCTTCATGACCTCATCGATCTTGCGCAAGCTGCTTTGGGAGGGCTCGTTGGTTCGGTACAGGTATGTCCAAAGCAAGCGGGAAATGACTTGAAGGCAAAGAGGTTTGGTGATTCGATCCTTGACTTTAGTTTGCAACGGCAGTATCAACTGCAACCACTGGGATCCGAAATTATCGGGGGAAGAAACACAAAGCAGAGTTGCAGTAAGCGGAAACGCAAAGTTCCAGTGTCTCGGCTTCATGAACATTTGAGCCAAGCGAGGCCCAACAGCAGCGAGGACTTCTGCCCACTTTGGATGCATGAAATGGCTGTTACTAGCCTTTGCTGCGATCGGAAGAAGAAGCATCTCAATCACCTGGCAAAATGCAGTCTTGACTTTCTGGCCGTGGGATTTTTGAAAGAGGCGGCCCAGCGAGATGAGAAAGTCGCAAGACTGCTCCCATGATCCTTCAGGCGAAATCTTTAGCTTCAGATGCTTCATGCCTCCCAACACAAGCTCTACCTTTCCCTCAGCATCTCGACCAGAAGACGAGGTTGGACTTTTAACCACACGTTCCTGGAGGGAACTATCCAAGTCTTCGATGAATCTCTTGGTAACACCGCCAAAGTTGATACCACTCATGTGCCCGAGCAGCTGGGCAAAGAGGTTCCAATTAGCAAGCTTTAGAGACGATACCATCAGTTGTTCGGTGTCAGCGATTTTGAGTTGTCCAAAAATGATGCCTTCCAGCTTATCCTCCATCTCAGGGGTGATGGAAGGTAAATTGCTCTGGCTGATGACTTCGAGAAGAACCCTGCAAAGAATGTATATAGATACAGTCGACCGGCGTTCGGCTTGGGCCACGAATTCCTGTCTTGCAGCGAGCGTCGGCGGACCATTTGGGAAAACGCTTTCAGAACCTCCCTGTCCGGGTACTGCAGCTTGGACTGGTTCCGTGTTTCTTCGAATAAGAGGTCCCCCAGGCGTGGCGCCTCCCTTTGATTGTTGAAGATGACTGCGGGCTTCGTTGGCAGCATCGCTTTTGCTTTTCCTCCAGAGCATCATCGAGTCTATCAGGGCTTTCGGTTTAGGGCTAGCAATATGACCCAAGGCGACAATCAATTGATCGAAAGCTGGATCGACACCTGGACCGCATACTTGTTCGACGTTGGGCTCAGGATCGAATGGGACCGTAACACATTCTGTCAACTTTTCTTCGGCTTGTGCAATAAACTACAGGCAAGTCAGTTGTGAAGCGCCTCGACAATATCAAGGTCTGAACTGACTGAAGTGAACAAAACGTGTAAGGCGTATTCGCCAACAGTCTTTTGCTCATCTTTGTGGTGGCGTGACGAGTGAGACTGATGAGGGGTATGGTCGCGCCGCGATTTGCTATGCATTCGTTCGACTTTGCGCTGGGTTAGACCGTAGGAGGAGACATCGGCAGCATTGGATCGGTCCATGGTCGCAACACTCCCAGAGAGAGATGTGGGCGGCTGAGATGGGTAGCCAGCGTCGCCATCGATACGGGTGGTCACCGATGGCATGTCTGGACGATCGAGGCCGACACCAGCGGCAGCAATCATCTGCGGGCTGAGAGGACTAGAGCTGGTGCTGGCCAAGCTGCCATTTCTCGAATGTTGTATGCCGTGTACAATCGAAGTCTGACGATGATGACCATAGGCGGCACTCTTGGGGTCAATGATTCGTTCGACGACGCCGCCGATAGGACCTCTCGGGTATGATCCAGGGAGTCGTGGGGAGGCCAAAGGTGGGTGCGTCTGGGGAATCTTTTCGGCGGACGAGTCTCGCGAATGCGCAAATCGATGGATGACGGGTGAATCTGGAGCTACTGGGCGCAATGTTCGATCCCAATTCCTCTCATCTCCCTCCTCCTCTTCGAGTCTAGGAACGGGCCGGGGAGCAAACCTGAGAGTGTCCGGCAGGTGGTCCGGCAGCGGCTGCGACGGCACTATAATGTCACACAAGGGGTTGTTAACGAAGGATATATCTTTTGTTGAGACGTTTGAAGGTGCTAGTGAAACAGGAGCGGCGCTATCAAGGGTTGGAAGAGCAGGGCCCAACTGTCGCAACGCCTGCTGCAGATGAATAATTCTGCTGCAAGTAGCTCAGACTAGAGTAACTGGAGCTACCTATGGTGACAGATGACGAAGGTATTCCCGCTACACAGCCCAAGTTTTACGTACAGTAGTAACTAGAGGTGATGTGGGAGAGAGGGGTTGGTGTTGGTGTTGGTGTAATTAGAGTGTGGACACCCTTTAAAAGAATTGGACTTACCCATCCTCAAGTTCTATATCGCAGGCCCATGATCTATGATAGACTCAATCTCAATGTCAGTTTCGCAACTGGACAAAAAGAAAAAGAAAATTGGGAAAGACACGAATTGTTCTGGGGGTGAAGTTGACAAGGGATGCTACAGTACCACAGTACACGAGGGAGTCAAGACAACAAAGACCACCATGCACCGACTGACTTTGGCGGCTGGAACCACAGACCACTGGTAATGACGCTACCGACAGCTTGCCCAGCATTGGCCCGGCCCGCTGTATGGCGGGCCAGGGAACCCCCAAGGGGTCTTAACACATGGCACACATGGCAGTCGATTCGCAGAGACTGCGTTTTTCTCGTGCTCTCAGGTCAATCATCCTTGCTATCTGCAAGGGCCATGGCCTATCAGCGGAGCTAAGATCAACCGACATGGGATGACAGGCCCTTGGAGGAAGAAAAAAAAGAAAGAAGACAGCGCGCCACTGCTTGGCTGTCAATTGGTCTTATGGAAAGGGGGCTTGCTTGGGTGGTCCTCTTGGTTAGGGTCGAGATCTTATCTGGAAGACATCAACACGACAGAATGACTCGATAGGAGGTTGAAGCGTATATTGAATTGAAGCTGACAGCGTGCGAGAGGTTTGCTAGCAAGGATTTATCAAGAACCCAGGTGATCAGCGTAGCATTTGTTTTGTTGATCATTGTACTATGTACCGGTAAGGAGGACGATATGGAGTACCCTAAGACAATCTTTGGTTAGCATGATGATTTTCGGATCTCCTTGCACTTCGCTATCTCGCTATTAACATTATGTACTACGTACCAAGCAAGACCCTTAATCTCAGGTCATGGCTGACGGTGAAGGATTTGTAACATGATTCAGCCTCCTCCGCAAAATACCTAGTAGAGCAAGTGTGGGTTTGCTACATGTATCGGTGCCCTACATACTGAACCACTAGGTATTTTGGAGCAACTACGTACTTTTCTCCTGCGTATGATATCTACCTTAGTATAACAATTTATACAAGAAATAGCACAGTCGTCCACCTCGGGTACAGGAAGAGAAGTGCAGATGGTTCTTAGAGTGTAAAGACCATTATCAGGGCAGGTACGCAGGTATAATTGACAATTTTCCTGCCAAGGTACCTATGAAACCATATATTATAATGTTCTAAGGTCATCTGAAGTTAGTACCGTGAGGAGATATAAAGGTCACCGAAAAACACAAAGATGAAATACAACTATCTCTTCTTCCCGAGCTAGATCCCAGCCAATATACTAGGATTGAAATGGAACCTCTTGACAGAGGCTTAGCTTGATAGTAGTAACTAATAGCTACAAACTACTCACGATACCTAAGTAGGTTCATTCATGAGATAAAGGTGTCCCTAAGAGTTTCATAGCATAGGAAACGGCAAGGGAAGAGAAGTGGGTGATTTATGGACATGTACGGGGTATGATCGGATCAATTGGTTTTAGGAAGGTGTTAGTATTGCGGGTACTGAGAGAGTTGAAGAAGCGGAATTTCGGAATTGAAGTTTGCGAGTCACGAGATAATTCTCAATCCTACTACACCACCACACTAGCCACACTACCACCTTCACGATGGGAGAATAAGATATAGTAGTGATTCAATGTATATAAGTCTTCGTAATTAGCATGCCTGACCCTTGCCTGTAGGTCTTCGAATTCTGTATGCTGGAAATAAAAAGGTCAGCTTGAAAGATAATTGAGGGACCGACCTCAAAGCATAATCATACCTATATGCTCGGCACTTGAAACTATCGCCGCGGGTTCAGTCCGATAGCGGCACAGATGGCGGGGACGACACATTGTGGAATCTGGCATAAACCGCTTTGATGCAAGGCGGGATGGAAGGGAAGATGTCACTGCTCTCTACATAGTTCTAACTAACAAAAATGCCGAGGACAGTTCAAACTTCACCGGGAGTCAGTCACGGCAATAGAATGCGCCGACTGTCCGTAAATCCGTTTTGTTCCATGATGGACAGCCGGCAGCGGCGGCTTAAGCTAAAGCCGTGTTCGTTTTCGGAACCTCACCGGCGTCGGTCGCAACCTCATGACACGATTCCGCTTACTACCCGTTTTAACTTCCGAAGACTATCTCACTCCGCCCATAAACTGGTATCATAGGAAACTGAAATTGAACCCTTTCTTAATGTTCTTATTTCGCTAAAGACCCATAATTTTATCGGTAACAAAGGCTGAGCCCGCATACTGTATTCTCGCATCCTCACAGGAGCCCGAAGCCGTTCAATCAAAGCCTTTAAACGGGCAGCGGCTGGTCCCCGTAGCTCAAGCCCCAACAGAGAGTGGCTAACACCGCTGACACATCGCCGTTGAGACGGGATCCCCGCTTAGCTATTGCTACTGTCTTAAAGCTATGAGATATAATATCTTCTAGCCCCAATTGGTTTCTTTGTTTGATCATAACTCTTAGAACTCTTAGAGAGTGTTTTGCGAACAACTGGTAAGTACATAATTCCAAGACTGAGACTCGACAATGCAAGTCGGGCAGATGCCAGGCTCACGCATGAAAGATCCTCGGGTCTTCTTTTAGCGCCAATTTCCATGTTATTGACAGCACATCCTTTCTTCTAGACACTTCGCGCCACATCCCACTTTCCCTCCTCCTCCCCCGCCTCCTTTCCGGCCGACGACTTCGGGTGATAATACTTGATAATACTTTGGGAGAACCCTTCGAAATTCCGCCGTCCACGGATTAGACTTGGAGAGCTTCTGATTCTTCAGTGTCTTTATCCTGTTTCTTGCCTTGTTTTGTTACTCTTTGACAACAAACCCGCCTTAGCGCTCTCGTAGCCGTCATGGCTGAACTCGACACTTTGGACATCATTGTCCTCGGCGTTATCTTGGTTGGAACAGTGGCATATTTTACAAAGGGGAAACTATGGGGTGTTACCAAAGATCCCTATGCCAATGGCGTTGCTGCTGGCGGCGCATCGAAGCCTGGTCGTTCGAGGAACATTGTTGAGGTCATGCAAGAATCTGACAAGAACTGCGTCGTCTTCTACGGCTCTCAGACTGGTACCGCCGAGGACTATGCCTCACGCCTCGCCAAAGAAGGCAAGAGTCGATTTGGACTCAACACTATGATTGCCGATCTCGAAGAATACGATTTTGATAACCTGGATGCTATCCCCAGCGACAATGTTGTTATGTTCATCCTCGCGACTTATGGTGAGGGCGAGCCTACCGATAACGCAGTCGACTTTTACGAGTTCATCACCGGCGAGGATGCCTCCTTTGATAAGGGAAACGACCCCCCTCTGGATAACCTCAACTATGTCGCTTTCGGTCTCGGAAACAACACCTACGAGCACTACAACTCCATGGTCCGCAACGTTAACAAGGCTCTCGAGAAGCTTGGTGCTCACCGCGTCGGCGAAGCTGGTGAAGGTGACGATGGCGCTGGCACCATGGAAGAGGACTTCTTGGCCTGGAAGGATCCCATGTGGGAGGCTCTCGCTAAGAAGATGGGACTGGAAGAGCGTGAGGCTGTATACGAGCCTGTCTTTGCCATCACCGAGCACGACGACTTGACCCCCGAAGCCAATGATGTGTACCTTGGCGAACCCAACAAGATGCATCTTGAGGGCACCGCTAAGGGTCCTTTCAACTCTCACAACCCCTACATTGCCCCTATCGCCGAATCTTACGAGTTGTTCTCTGCCAAGGACAGGAACTGCCTTCACATGGAAGTCGACATCAGCGGTTCTAACCTTAGGTACGAGACTGGAGATCACATTGCTATCTGGCCCACAAACCCTGGTGAGGAGGTTGACCGATTCTTGGATATCCTCGATCTCTCAGGCAAGCAGCACAGCGTCATTACTGTCAAAGCCCTTGAGCCTACGGCCAAGGTCCCGTTCCCCAACCCTACAACTTATGATGCTATTCTGCGATACCACCTCGAGATCTGCGCCCCTGTATCCCGTCAATTCGTGTCCACCTTGGCACCCTTTGCTCCCAACGATGATATCAAGGCTGAGATGAACCGCCTTGGTAGCGATAAGGATTACTTCCATGAAAAGACTGGCCCTCACTACTACAACATTGCTCGTTTCCTGTCCAGCGTCAGCAAGGGCGAGAAGTGGACTGATATTCCTTTCTCCGCCTTCATTGAGGGTCTTACCAAGCTCCAGCCTCGTTACTACTCTATCTCATCCTCCTCGCTGGTTCAGCCAAAGAAGATCTCCATCACCGCCGTCGTTGAGTCCCAGCAGATTCCTGGTCGAGGTGATCCTTTCCGCGGTGTCGCTACAAACTATCTCTTTGCCCTGAAGCAGAAGCAGAACGGCGACCCCAACCCGACGCCTTTCGGTCAAAGCTACGAAATTAATGGTCCCCGCAACAAGTATGATGGTATTCATGTCCCTGTTCACGTTCGTCATTCCAATTTTAAGCTGCCCTCGGACCCTGGTAAGCCTGTCATTATGATTGGCCCTGGTACTGGTGTTGCTCCTTTCCGTGGTTTCGTCCAGGAGCGTGCTAAGCAAGCTCGTGACGGTATGGAGGTTGGTAAGACCCTTCTATTCTTCGGTTGCCGAAAGCCCAGTGAAGACTTTATGTATGAAAAGGAGTGGCAGGTAAGTCAACGACCTATATCTGTAGCATCCAAGTGCTTCACTGACCAATTTTTTAGGAGTACCAGGAAGCCCTTGGCGACAAGTTTGAGTTGATCACCGCCTTTTCTCGGGAGAGCTCTAAGAAGGTCTATGTACAGCACCGACTCAAGGAGCGAGCCAAGGAGGTCAGCGACTTGCTCTCTCAGAAGGCTTACTTTTATGTTTGCGGTGACGCTGCAAACATGGCACGCGAGGTCAACACTGTCCTGGCACAGATCGTGGCCGAGGGACGTGGGGTCTCGGAGGCCAAGGGTGAGGAGATTGTGAAGAACATGAGGGCGGCGAACCAATACCAGGTACGTGATGACTATACTTCTTTCTCGATGCGCCGTTTGGAGCAAACAATGGCTAACTATGGTTCACAGGAGGATGTTTGGTCATAAAAAATGAGGCAACCAGCAGAGCCTGCTGCATTTGATGGCGATGGCGATGACTTATCAGGTTTCACGGCGGCGTTCTGCTCTACCATCATGCTGGTGATATTCGATGGGCGTGTATAAGGTAGATTCGAGGATTATATCGCGGCTTATTAGAAGGAAGGTGTTGGAAATCTGGGTATAAATGTGGGTAAATGGATGTGGGATTTGTATTGGTGCAGTCTTGCAGCTCATCTAACTATATCAATGAGAACGTTTGTTATCACGCATAGAGATCTTTTTAGTCTCCTTGAACGCACAAACACTTGCTCCTGTTTTGTATATCCTTGTTCAAGTAGGTAGTTTGTGAACTGGGGATTGGGTGGAGGATGAGGACGGGCGCCAGCATGTGGAGGCAGCCCAAAAAGGGGCCGTTCCACTCCAGCACCAAGACTATTGAGGAGTCAACTATGCATGCAATCGAATTAAGTATCTGGCCTTAAGCGCCAAAAGACGGGGGAGGATTTCTCAGTATCTTCTTCTTTTCCGGTTTGAAGCGGAGGGCAATTTTGTTTTTCGTTCACATCAGGATTCTTTGATTACCCTAAAGTTGTCAGAAATACGGCATTTCCGAACAAAAAGCGACTCTCTTAAACCAAGACTATCTGTTATACCTACCTAAAACAATGATGAATTTAGCTATTTTATCGACCTTTTGTTCTTATTGTATGTAGTTGTTAATTCACGATGATTCAATCATATTCTATGATGTAAGCTAATGTCTAAGTGTTTGTGCTGAATAGTCAATATGGTTTATGTACATTTTGCAAACATTTATCCTAATCGGCGTCCTTGCATGCTACGCATGAACATCTTGTCCATTTCTGTTAGGATGAATTATCCTTGCATAATTGTATAATAACTCTTTATTGGACAGATCCTCAGATTTCATTACCTGGTACTCGGGATACTGGGCTCACATTGTGGTACGTGAGATGCCATGCAATATCCGGATGGAAGTAAGCTTCTTAGGAACTTCTGAGGCCATAGAAATATAGATTAGTCATGAAGTGTATATCTGATGAGGAATGTTAAGCTTCCATTGAGGGGTAAGTTTAGAGAAACAGGTAGGGTAAAGCAAATAAAGTTGAGCCGTGAGAACCTTACTTCAATGCAGCAACCTTAATCAGATTGTATGCATGCAATATCCGTCTTGAAGGCTAGCATAAATTCAAACATTTGGGCTGCAACTACGGCGATAAGTGAGAGCTGTTACCTGGACCACTCTTTTGATGCTGCGAAGTGCATTTGTCATTGATTTTTTTTTGTGGTAAATAAAGTAGTTGGGATCATTGTGTAGCTTCGGGGTCGTTTATCAATCTGGGTATCTCATAGAGCAGAAACTTCGGCTTTATATCATATGCATGTTCTTAATCCGGTGGGCTAAACTGAGAAAAGAGAAAACGAAAAAAAGTGCTATGGATATCGAACGCAGTAAAAGAATCGTCGCCCACCAATTCGCATTACCGACAAAACTATCTATAGAAAAAGCAACTTGAGACGTTGCCTTCCACCCAAACTGATCAGCCAAAAGACGTGAAAATTACAAGGAAGTATTTGAATAGCACCTAGAATAAGCCATAAACATACGGTCTGCTGTGACGCGTATGACTGTTCGGCCCTAGATTTGTAACTTGTACTTGTTCTCGGATGGATTCATACCCTCACCATTGGAGAGGAGAGAACAACAAACTGATTTATGACAAGCCTCACAGGAGAATAACTAGCGAGCTTGTGAGTATACGCCTGGTACGTGGCCTTGGCTCGCAGATGAATCATGTATGTCGACGTCTAAATAAGAGCGGTTATGGATACAATAAGCAAAACAGGTGCTGAACAAACGACTTGAGAGTACATCTCACAGGTTGGGTGGGCAAAAGATATAATAAAAGAAACACGAAGTGACTTTTTCCATAAAACCGGCCCTCCTCACTTTTAACTTCGATTGTTTGACTGTTATAACTCTGAAAACGGCCCCAATACCTAACCCACGGGATCTTTTGTTTGTATAGGTTTCACATCGAGCCACTTCCTCTGTTTATAGCATTTAGTACGGGCTATATTACGATCGGATGCGATACCGCCCGTATCTGTTTACATCCAACCCTCAAATTCCATCAGGGATATCGTCCCAGGAGTCGAGGACCATACATCCATCCATGAACATCATCAACCTTCATCCAGCATCCAGCATCTGAACCATACCTAGATACATAAGGTACCTACTAGGCTTCCGAAGATTTCTTGAGCTGTCTGGCGTATTAGGCCACGACTTCTTCGGAAGTTTCACTCCAGTTCGTTAGAACCCCTTTCCTTTGGAAGCCGCTATATCCTGACATCATCAAACAATAGGAGTTGTTACGGAAGGCAGCAACTTGAAATGACTTCAGATCGATAGTTTAAGGATTACAATCTGGAAGTGGCCGACAATCAAAGCCTGGAAGTATTGTTATAGGTGGCACCTGCCACTCACTCTATACCTCCGCTTAACTTTCACGATCCTGTTCTCGCTGGCAAGAGACGCATCAATCTGTACCGCATGCACTTTCTCGATTTTTTTTACCTCACAAATTCCATTAGAGGAAAGTGCGCGCAAGAATAAGCGATTAACTACCTATCACCTGCAGTCAAGGTAGGCTTATTGACGTCTCCTGGCATTCACCTCCTGTCTTACTAAATCTGGCAGTTCCAGCTTCACTTTACCTCTTGCCAGGTGCAGCAGCAGCAGCCAAACTCTCTTTCCGGTACCAGAGTCACTGTCAGTTGAGTGGGCAGCTCCTTTTGTTCGACAGTCATTCACCTTTCAAGCAACCCAATTCATTTCCATTGTTCCGCTTCTCTCTCTTCTCTTCTCATCTCTTTCATCCCACCTTCTCATCTATCATCAGCCATCATTCCCCATTGTCCGAAGTACTTTGTCATTAAAAATCATCTTGGCATACATTGATAGAATCATTCTTGCCTATTTATCGACAGCAGAAGATCCTTCCTATTGCACACACAGAGTACCTCTTTCCAACAAATAGGTTTTTAGCACTCTTAGGTAGGTGCTTACTTCTCTTCTTCATCAACTCCTCCACCCATATCTTCTCTTCTTCTCCCTCCACTCTTCTTCTCATTAATCTTCCTCTTCGTTCTTCATAGCATCACCTCGGACTCTTCGCAGCTCTCTTTAACCAGCGTCCCTCATCACCTTTCAATCTCTTTGATCCCCATCTTGCACGATAGAGTGTTCTATCTTACTTACTGTCACTTTCATCTCAGTCTTGGTACCCCAGAGTTCACCATCATCGGCTTCTTTCAGCCTACTTTGTTCGTCAGGTGCTTGATCATCAACCAAGCCCTCGAGGTACGTTATGAATAGCTGCTCCTCATTGCTCTGGATCTTAGCCTGTCTTCCTTGACTCCCCTTTCTTCCTATTTCAAGGTTCAAGGACACAACCCAGCTTGCATACCTTGCTCTGATCAGTATCTTGTATCCCTCGATTCTGCCTTCTGTCATTCTGTTTATGTCATTGTCTGTCGCCCTACTAACAAACTTGTGTTTATAGCTAGATTTTCGCACATCCACCTGATTATTCACATCTTGCACTGCCTTTTTGCAGCTGATCTGTTGCTTGTGAGGTAAGAAGCCGGTGACAGCCTCCTTGAGTCAGTCGTACAGCCCAGCTTTCTCAGCATAACCACCTACGTTCTCTATCACGATATACTTTTTTGTTTTATCTGCTCCTTTCTTTCAGGCGCCTTCGACAGGTTCTGGCTAATGTTTGGTTTTAGATATCCCAAACGTACATCTTCATCCAAAGATCGCCATGGACGGGAACACTGGTGCCGCGCCCTACCTCTCCAACCAGCCTGATCGACGACCACAGCATCTTGCTATCCCTGGACCTACCGATCACAGTGCCATGATGAGCCAATTCCAGGGGATGAGCCTTGCAGGAATGAACATGGCTTCTGCTCATACCGCACCCATTCCCATGCAGCAGCCATGTATGGTTATGCCCGAGGGATATGTCCTGGCTTCCATGCCGGGTTCTCAGTCGATCCCCATGAGCCACCCACACGAGGCAGGCTACGCCAACTATCATGTCAACGGGCCCTTCGCTCACCCATACATGCCCGGGCCTTTGGTGCCCTACACCCCTGCTCGCGCCAATGCTGGCCACCCCCGTGGTGACCGAACTCAGTCAGAAGTTCCTGGTCTAGAGAACCGTCGCGGCTCTTATTCGACTAATGAGTCTGCACCTGCCACCCCGTTCTATGTGGGTGTTCCTCAAGCTCGCGAAAACGGCCCTCGAGTTGCCGGCGATCGTTCGGCCTACACTACTCCGTCCCCCCACCAGTTCGCCCTTGCTTCCCATCACAACGAGGCTACCAACAAGGCCAGACCTTCTCCTGTGTCAGATCGTGTCCTGGACGAGCTTTTGGAAAAGAGCCCCGCCATTCCCAAGGCTGTTCCCGCGGTCTTCACGCCTCCAGGTCAGATGAAGAGTCTTGATCAGAGCCTCGAGAATCGGATTCCTGGAAATCGCAACGTCTACATCCGAGGTCTTCACCCTACCACTGATGATGAACTTCTGTACTATTACGCTTCCCGCTTTGGCGAAGTTGAGACCTCCAAGGCTATCATTGACACCGCCACTGGCGCATGCAAGGGGTAAGTTTACATTATAAAAAGGAATGATTGAGAATTCACTGACAAGAACCAGATTTGGATTCGCCAAGTTCTGTGATGTTGCCCATTCGGAGATGTGTATTCGAGGGTTCCACCGACTTGGGTACGAAGTTGGTTTCGCCCGGGTAGGTTTCCTTCATCTTTGAACCAGGTGCCATAAGACTGACTCAATACTTTGTCTAGGAATCCTTCAACTCTCGCCTCAAGGCCGAGGGCGACGATGACTCGACTAATCTCTACATCTCCAATCTTCCCAAGACCTTGACCGAGGTGGTGAGTTCAACAAGAGTCTCTCACTGACGACAAGACCACTGACCGCTGATAGGAACTTGAGACCATCTTCGCGGGCTACACCATTCTGTCCAGCAAGATTCTTCGAGACAGTATGGGAAACAGTCGTGGTGTTGGCTTTGCTCGGTAAGTTTCAAAAAGTCGGGACGACTTCAACTCGCTAACAAAACTGTAGCTTCCAGGATCGAACCGTCTGTGACGAGGTGATCGACAAGTGCCATGGTATGTCGCTTGGTGACGAAGGTCTACTCATGAACATCCGCTACGCAGATACTCCGGCTCAGAAGGAGTTGAAGCGTGTCACCGCAGAGCGTCGCCAGTTCCGAACGAACGAGTACAACATTGGCGCCTACGGTACTCCTCTCGTTGGCGCGGGTGCCCCTTTGTACCCTCATCAGGCACAGTACCGGCGATTGGCTATTCCGACTAGCCGCACGTAAGTTCAGATTCCCTTCCTTTCTTTTGATCGATGCTTACATGTGGCTAGCGCGATGGTGATGGGTACTGTTTCTGACAACACTAACGGGGCCCGACGTTCCGCTTCTCAGCGTCAATCCATTGAGTATGGAGCTGATTTGTCCGGTCCTCCTCAATGAGTTTTCTAACTCTGGAAGCAGGACGGGTACCAGTTCAAGCGCTGACGAAGCGATTGCTACGCCCACCTCGTCCGAATGCGACGAGAACGTCACGGTTCATGCGGACACGGTCGTTGTCGGTGCTTCCTTCGATTCGTCCCCTTCCATCAAAAAGGAAGTTAAGAAAGAGATCTGAAGTCTCGACATAGGTATCGACCGCCTGTCACCGACCGCGTCCGATCATGTCAGCATCACACTTGCTCTCTTGCCATTTTCATTTCTGGTTCTTGGAACGTTTGGCGCATACTGAGAAGAATCGAGCCATCGATGAACATCATATGGTCTGAGGTAGCTATTACGTTGAGGAATTCCTGCCATGATATTATGTCATGAGCCTTTGTAGTTTAGATTCGGGGGCTATTATGCCATAAAAGTCAGACGAAGGTGTTTAGACGGAATCATTAATGCTATAGAATTCCTTCAACGTTTCACATTTTTACAGTGTTGTCATAAGATCATGTGGAGACAAGTAGGCGTATGTCATGAGCGCATTTCATAAGACATGGGTATCATTGTAGCTCGTCTAGACCGTCAATTTTGACATGTCCTCTTCCACACCATCCTCCTTAGAATTTCTGACGTCCTCTCCAAGTAGACCGCCTGATGTTTGGTCATCCTGAGGGCCTACTGAATCACCACCTTCACTGTTTTCATCCTCATCTTGATCATCATCGCTATCATCGTCCTCTCCACTGCCCTGGGCCGCTTCCTCGCCCTTTTCCTTGATGGCAGCCTCAAGATCTTTCAACATCTTCTTTGTGAATCCGGAAGCCTCTACTGTAGCATCAAGCCTCTTAACACCATCCTTACCCACGGTCTTCTTTGCATGCTTGAAGAAGGGGCCAGGTTCTGTGGGGACAAAATGGAACCGGCGCTCGAAGAAACGCTTGATGCAGTTTACGTCTCGGTCGAAATACATCTCGGCGTTTTTGTGTTCCATAGAAACCATCTGGGGGAAGTCGATGATGATAGGCTCAAGAGTGAGGGTTTCTTCGCCGTCGTCCGACTTTGTCCTGTTTTCCTTAACTAGGATATTGAACTCGTTGAAATCGCCATGAATCAAGCCATGCATGGCAAGTCTGAGGATAAGAGAAATCAAGTCGCCGTACAGAGAAGCTGGATCAGGTACCTCGGCGATTTGTCGAAGAGGGAAAGCGTCTATCAGCGACATGACGATGGTGTGCCGGGATTGCGCGATTGGTTCGGGGACGGGGAATCCCTCTTCTTGTAGAGCCTTCATAAAAGCAAACTCCTTCATGGCTGCTAGTCGTGAAAGATACATCCATGATCCAGACTGTCGGTTCTTGAGGTAGTCTCGGTTTGACTTGACGGTTCGGAACGAAATCCGACCGAGTCGATGGATCTTGAGAACTCGTTGTGTGCCAGTCTCGTCCGCCACAACCATAATGTCGCTCTCTTTTCCTACACCGATTCGGTTGCCGACACTGTAGACGTCTTTTCGCTTTGCATGGGTGTGAAGAGCGAGGTAGTCGAGACCACCATATGTGAGTCGATAGCCGTCATACTTGGCTTCCTTGACACGGGCAATAAGACCGACTTTGGCGAGTGCCGAAATACTCTTGTGAACGCCGCTTGCGCCACCTCGAAGGCGTGAAAGTTTCTCGATCAAGGATGTGGGCACGAGTTCGTGGTTTTTGCTTCCCATCTCGACCTAGAATTTGGTGTAAGTCTCATGAACGCTACAACCATGATGGCCAGGGTGCGTACTGCTGTCAAAACTCGCCAATCCTCAGAGGCGAGGTGGCGCATTGCCCTTGTATCTAACTTCATGATGGGCGGTTATCTTCGAATAGTATGGCTTCAATTTTTTCGGTATTTTGCCTAAAAACTCTTTATCAAGTTTGATTTTTGTCGTTGATATTCCACAGAACGAGGGGTTGTTTCTTTGCGTTGATGGATGGTGGGGTTGTTTTTTCAAGATCTTATCATCGCTGAGAGACTCCATTCTTTTCGCCTGTCAAAGTGGGTCCTTTCCCGCCTCAACACGTGATGAGGCTGGAGCATCCAGGCGGCAGCGCCTCGCGTAACCCAGCAGAGCTACCTACAGCAAAGCACCTTGAGCTTAGCCAAGCAACCTCCATCACCTTCCATCCACGACGACCAACGACCACGATAATTAACATTGCACGCCGCGATCACTGAAGATACAGCTCGGCTACGCATCAATCACTGTCCACCAACTTTTTCTCTCTTCAATCTGTTCAGTGGAGCTCTCAGGCGCCTAAGCCGTCGACGTCAACATGGCTCAAGACAGCGAAGTGCCCAAGGCGGCCGACAAGGGCAAGGGCAAGGCCGTCGACGATCCTAAGAAGGATAAGCAGCAGACAAATGGAAAGAAGGAGGACGAGAAAATCGAGAGTATGAGATCCTGCTGCGTTTGCGATGCGAGGCTGTACTAACCAGGATCCCAGCCGCTGAGGAAGAGCTTAATGAGGAGGACCAGCAACTCAAGAATGAGCTCGACTTGATGGTCGAGCGCCTGACTGTGGGTGTTTTTGGCGCATTGATCCTTATGCAATCTTCTAAACTATTCTAGGAGTTAAACTCGGAACTTTACAAGCCCGCGCTCGAAGCCATGAAGACCTCGATAAAGACGTCGACGTCATCCATGACAGCAGTTCCGAAGCCCTTGAAATTCCTACGACCGCATTACGAGACCTTGACGAAGCTTTACGAAGAATGGCCCGATAGCGACGACAAGACTTCGCTGGCGGATGTTCTCTCCGTCATCGGTATGACCTTTTCGGATGAGGACAGACAAGACACACTCACATACCGACTCCTTGCACCTACATCCGACATCAGTTCGTGGGGTCACGAGTATGTCAGGCATCTGGCGCTCGAGATTGGCGAGGTGTATGGCAAGCGAATTACGAATGATGAACCGACCAAGGACCTGATCGATCTCGCTGTTGTTTTGATTCCCCTCTTCCTAAAGAGCAACGCTGAGGCTGATGCAGTGGACCTCATGAGCGAGCTCGAAATCATCGAGGAGATGCCTAAATTCGTGGACGAGAACACATATGGCCGTGTGTGTCTGTACATGTCTTCTATGGTTAATCTCCTTACCTACCCCGATAACGAGACTTTCCTCAAGACCGCACACGATATCTACATTGAGTACAAGCAGTTCGCACAGGCTATGGTCCTGGCAATCCGGCTACACGACATCGACCTTATTAGGGCCGACTTCGAAAAGGCCGAGGATCCTGCCCTTAAGAAGCAGCTCGCATTCCTTATTGGCCGCCAAAGGATATCCCTCCCTACCGACGAAGAAACGGAGGAAGACCAAGAGATTGCGGAATGCGTCAACAATCTTAAACTATCGGAACACTTCAAGTCCTTGGGCAAGGAATTGAACATCCTTGAGCCCAAGTCTACTGAGGACATCTACAAGAGTCATCTTGAGAATAGCCGAGTTGCAGGAATGACTAACCTTGATTCCGCTCGGCATAATCTTGCGGCCGCTTTCGTAAATGCTTTTGTCAATGCAGGCTATGGAAACGATAAGATGATGCTAGTCGATGGTGAGAAGGAGACATGGGTGTGGAAGACCAAAGCTGACGGCATGATGTCCACTGTCGCATCAATGGGTACTCTTCTGATGTGGGATATCGAGAATGGTCTTGACAAGATTGACAAGTACACTTATTCTCCCGAAACTGAGATCTCGGCCGGTGCCATGCTTGCTATTGGAATTATGAACTCGGGAGTTAAGCCAGATAGTGACCCCGCGGTTGCTCTCTTGGGCGAGCCTGACAAGCTCAACCACCCTGATCCTCTCATTCGAACAGCCTGCATCATGGGTCTTGGACTGGCTTACGCTGGATCAAACAGGGACGATGTTCTCGAGCTGCTTCTCCCCACGATTTCCGACTCTTCTCAGGACATGCAGATCTCAGCAATGGCTGCTCTGTCTTGTGGTCTCGTCTTTACCGGCTCTTCCCACCCTGATATCAGCGAAGCCATTGTTACTACACTGATGGATGATGAGCGAAAGAACCAGCTGACTGACAAGTGGACAAGATTCCTGGCTCTTGGTCTGGGTCTTCTCTTCTTTGGCCGACAAGAAGAGGTTGATGTCATCCTCGAGACCCTCAAGGCCATCGAGCACCCCATGGCCAAGGCTACCGCAGTCATGGCTGAGATCTGCGCCTGGGCTGGCACAGGTGCCGTTCTCAAGATCCAGGAGCTCCTGCACATCTGCAATGAGCATCAGGAGGAATCCGATGATAAGAAGGGCGACGAACTGTTGCAGGCCTATGCTGTTATCGGTATTGCTCTGGTGGCCATGGGTGAGGATATCGGCCAAGAAATGGTTCTACGACAGTTTGGACACCTTATGCACTACGGCGAGGCCAACATTCGAAAAGCTGTGCCCCTCGCTATGGGTCTCATCAGCCCTAGCAACCCTCAAATGAAGGTGTACGATACATTGTCAAGGTACAGTCACGATAACGATCCCGAGGTCGCTATCAACGCCATCTTCGCCATGGGTCTTCTAGGCGCTGGAACCAACAACGCCCGATTGGCCCAGCTGCTGCGACAACTCGCTAGCTACTATCACCGTGATCAGGATGCCCTCTTCATGGTGCGAATCGCTCAAGGTCTCCTACACATGGGCAAGGGTACCTTGACTATCAGCCCTTTCCACACTGATCGTCAAGTTCTGTCTCGTGTCGCGGCTTCCGGTCTACTTGCCACTCTCGTCGCCATGATCGAGCCCAAGGAGTTCATCACCAGCCAGTCACACTATCTTCTCTACTTCCTCGTCACAGCCATGCACCCCCGCTTCCTCGTCACCCTGGATGAGAACCTCCGACCGCTCAAGGTTAACGTCCGTGTTGGTCAGGCTGTCGATGTCGTCGGCCAAGCTGGTCGTCCCAAGACTATTACTGGCTGGCAGACGCAGAGCACACCAGTGGTGCTCGGATACGGTGATCGAGCAGAGCTTGAGGATGAGGAGTACCTCAGCCTTAACAGCACCCTCGAGGGCTTGGTAATCCTGCGGAAGGCAAGTTTAACACCCTTAACTATCCGTCGTCTACGCATGCTAACTCAAACAGAACCCCGAATGGGAAGATGAGAAATAGACGGATCGGACTTGCTTGGAGCATCGGTGTTGGCTTCTAAGATGGGGCAGGTTACAAGGTCAAACCTAATTACACTGTATTCTATGGTTTATCTGCCGTATGCGCAGCAAAGAAGGGGACGGGATTGGGCAATGGATAGACGGAACAACCGACTTTCCAATTTCATGTTTGTTCCAAAAGGTGACGTGCTAACCCATGTCCAACTGCCCATGTACCCACGTATGCGATTCAGTGCATCGCCATAATCAAAAGTAAACACGCCTTGCTAATGATGCTAATAAGCATGCCGTCTATCTAATAATTCCTTAAAAATGAATTGAATTCTATATGCAAGTTTTCCAACCCAGAGACACACCGTAGTCTGTACTCAATCATATTGCTCGTCAATTCTTCACCACATATCAGGTCCAAAATGCTCGCCCTCCGGTACAGTATTGTACGAACAAGCCTGCCAGTCGCAGCCCTGCTTGTAAACCTCGGTGCCCCACCACTTGAGGTTTTTTGTGAGCCCGGGATAAATAAAGCCAAAAAAGACAACGACGATGCCAAAGGCGAGACCAGAGTCGAGAGCCGCACTAAGAGTCATGGTGTACTTGCTCCACCAGGCATTATGGCGGTTCTTGATGAGATAGTTGAAGACGTAGCAGACGAGAACCCAGACGGAAAAGTTGAGACCCGTCGCGGGAGGGATCCACGACATGGCACCGAAGACGACAGGTAGATTAACCTTGCGGAGGATGCTCGAGCGGTGGCGTCGGCTGTAGAGCCACAGGGGAATGGGCAGGAGAGCGCCGAGGGGGAAGAACCAGACCAAGGAGCTGTAAATGGCCTTTGGGCCGAAGAATTCATTGGGGCCTACGACACCCCAGAGAATTGAGCCGTTGAAATGAACTCTGGCGATAGGGCAGGTAAAGCCGTTTAGGGCCTCCGAAGTACAGATTCCCTTGATATTAGCAAACATCCAGTTGAGAACACCGATCTGGGTCAAGGAAGACACGAGCGTCGCGACGATCTGAACCAGAAAAAGGATGCGGGGTGGAATCTTCATGTAGTGACCGAGCTTGAGATCAGACGCAAACTTGATACCCTGGGCTGATGAGATATAGCCGTATGTGACGAAGACCATGTTGGCAATGGGACGACCCGGGAAGATAACACCGCAGATGAGCTGGCAGATGAGGTAGATACTGCTGTGCTGGTTCGTAACAGCCATGATAATGCCATTGGGGATGAAGAAGAGGGCACCAAGGCCAAGAGCGAGTAGGAGACCGTACCAGGGCAGATGCACAGGATAACTAAACAGGTTAGTAACTGAAATACTTTGAATAGTTACAAAGCGTGTACTTACTATTCAACCACAAAGATTCCAATAGCAGTCATGGAGACAAAGGTTATCAAATACCAACTCAAGGGAGCATCCTTGTATCTCTTCATGAGCTTGCTGTGGATATCCTCGCGACTGATAAGATCATCTCCATGGGATGTAGACGATGATCTTCGCCTTCGGCCGTTATCGGATGGTTGTCGTAGTAGTTCGTCTGGAGAATCTGCTACAGGTTCATACTTTGTTTGCCCATCCTCGCGAGCTTCTTCCAGGGCTCGTTTCCACGACCTCCAAATGTCCTTACCATGCCAACAAGCAGTGTGCGTCAAAAGAGAAGACAAGCTAGCAAATTGAACACCATAGCTTAGCACATAAGTGATCGGCAGGAAGACTCTACTGTAGTTTTGGTATGCCTCTCTGTCGAACAGAAAGTCGGGTGTGAGGATCTTGCTCACGTTGTAGACTTTGCCGGTATTGTCGAACACTGCGGCTGAGAGAATAGGCATGTAGGAGGAGAAGAGGAAGTTGCTGTAGTAGAGAATAGGAGCAATGATCCACATCACTACAGCAAGACCTCCAATAACATTCATAGCGGCCCAGAAGGGGACCAGCAATGGCGAACCAACATAGGTGACCTGAGCCCAGTCGAAGGTCAGGGGAAAGAGACCAAGACCGGAAGACACACCAAAGAGATTGGCGATAACAACGTTCTTGGGAGCAAACCAAGTGACAACGTTGAAGTAGCTGAGCGCTGGCATAAGTAATCCTGGGAGGAAGTAGAAGAGGAACGACAAGGTCCAGACGATGTAAAAGAACTTCCACCTGCTAATGGTCCAGCCGTCGGCAGGTTTGTTCTCCTGTTTATGAAGCGTCGAAAACATGGCTGCTGACATGAGGGTTCCAGGCCAGATCATGCCGCTCGGCCGAACAAGGAATCGACGCGTTATACCAGCGAAACCATAGCCCAAAATCTGGGTGGATATGGTGAGAAGAAGCTGGTAAACGATAGGAGCTTCCTGGTTATAGAATTGGGTCTGTTCGACAATAACATCGGTTGCGAATGCGAAACCAAAAGCGACGTTGCTGCTGACGTAAACGCAAGTATGCTCTTTCTCGTTCCAACGCCCTTGCGCCAACCACCTTCGCCAATATGTGAGGTTCTTCATCTTGTGCGAACTATGCGCATCATCGGAAACGGAGGGCGTCCGTACGCCATCAATAAACTCTTCTTCCGGGTCGTAGGGACGTTTGAGCACGAAATCCCACAAATGTCCGAGAGGATGAACAAGTAATAAAGCAATAACTGGAGTAATAGCAACACTGGGGTATCTTAAAGAGAAGAACAGATTGGTCGAAGAGCCGAGGATGGCAAAGATAACGGAGAGACACCACATGCGCGGCGTATTTATGGAGAGAGTGGTATTGTCGGTAGGCGGAACGGAGGCACGGACGGCCTCATGAGGAGAGTTTTCTTGATATTCGGTATCTGATACAGTCGAAGAAGCGTCGTCTAAAAGTGCACCGTCCTCGGACAAGTCGTCCTTCATGCTGCCTTCTAAAACACCAGTATGCGTCGGTTCGGCAAGGCCCAGGCGGCCTTCGAGGCCAGACACAAGGACAGCGCCATCGATCTCTTCGGACAGCCTCGAGGATGACTTCTTGCTAAGCGTGGAGCGGTGCGATGTTTCACTGCGCATTGTATCGGTAACATGTCGAAGTTGGTGGGAGTCGGGGTCCCAACGATCACTACCAGCAGGCGAGTTGTTGCGACTGGGTGTTAGTGATACTGAGCCGTATGGGGCGGCATCGGAGCGAGCGGCGGCGGAGCGCAAGAAGGGTGTCTTCTTGGAAGCCATATCTTTATGTAGGGTGCCGTCTGAAGGTTGCAGGGTCGCATCCAGGCTGTCGTCGGTATCGGTATTGATATTGAGATCTTGGTCGTGATCGGTTACGGCGACGTGCGGCTCAGGAAGGGATGTGTCAGCTGTAGGAGGCAGCCCGGCATCTTGATCGAGAGGGTGTAGTGATGATGAAGAATGAGAAGGAGGAGCAGTAGAAGCAGAAGCAGAAGTAGCCGGGGCAGCAACGGTAGTTAATGGAAGATGGGAGGCCTGAGCCTGATACGGCAAGACATGGCCTTTGCCTTGAGCTTGGTGTGAGGGTGAGACAGTCACAGTGGATCTGGCAGTGGAGGAAGAGGACGAGGATGTTAGGGGTTGGAGGGGGACGTCTTGCTGCTGCAGAGAAGGGGAGTCATGAACAACCCTGCTCCTTTGTGCGCGTGCCAGGGACGAAGACGCTGAGGACTGGCGGCTAAGGGAGGAAGCGGTTCTTTTGGTGGTGGAGGAAGAGGAGGAAGAAGCAGTGGTAGTGGTGTGTCGACCCATGGCGGGACGGGGCGTGAGATGGAAATGTGGGAATAGGGGACTATTCGAGGATGGACTAGTTATTAGCAGCAGAAACGACAAAACAGTCAGCGCTGGGGGTGTGTGGGCGTGTACTGTTGACTGTGTGTGTACGTGATGGATTAGGTGGGCTTCAGGCTTCAGCTATCGTCGATCTGTGTGTCTGGCATGTACGATTCTGGACGATACAAGCGTGGGATAGAGGGGACCCCCCGTTCCACTAAGTGTCGAGCTTTTTGATGGTTTAGTAATGAATGTGAATGATTGATTGAAAGCAAAAAGAAAAAAGCAAGGCTGCGGCAAGCCGTAATGACCATTAAGCAATGGAGATTTGGTAGCCCTGCCTGGACGCGTGGGGAGGTCAAGGGTTGTGAGTGGGTGGTGACCAGGGTCAGGAGGTCCCGTCTACAGGGGGAGTCGGTGACGGGATGACGAAGAGACGCGACGGTAGGTACAGTACATACCTACTATTATCTATTTATTATGCATTAGGCGCGATGTCCGGTGTTGGCACAGAGTTTGAGTATAGTTGTTTAGGTAGGTCGTGTTTATTAAAGCCAAAGACATAGGTAATCAAAGACACTATGATGAGAGGACACATATTGTATGTACATACAGAGCTGGTGGTGTTGATGTTGATGTTGACTGAAACGAATTGCCATCCAATCCAATTCCAACTATTGAATCAAATAAATACCTACATAGCTGCGGGAGGCTGCCGCCGCCAAGCGCCATTCCACAGGGGACTATCGGGACGGGACATGGGGAGGCACAGTGAAGTTATCCATGCCCATGGATATGTAGATGGCCAGGAATGGAAAGTACGCCGCTTCAGCCTTGTTCAAAACTGCAGATCAGATGCTGACGATCCATGAACTGAGGTGATAATTACATGCTAGAGACAGGGCCAGCACCTCATAGTTATGCAGAGCCAGAGAGTCATTGGAATCCATCAATACTCTTCAAGTGCTCATTATCTTCATCCCATCCCCAACTTCAATGTTACCCATGTCCAATGCACTAATCATCCAACCGAGCGCACCTCATCTCATCACGGCCGCGGCCGGCATCGCATCAGCAGCGGGCCGAAACCGAAACCCCCAGGCGGGCATCTCCATCTCGGTTACGGGAAAGGGAAACGCTCAAAAAACGATGGATCTGATTAGATAACGCCAATGAGACGCTATCACCATGTACATCCTCATTCTGAGGTTTCATACTGCAGTCTGCCCCTGATGCTTACCTACCTTGTCGACATGCGCATTTCTGCAGCATAGTCGTGCATCAATCCTGGCCTTTTTGTAACTGTTCCTGACTCTTTCGTAGAACACGACAGCCCCAAGAACTTTAAGACGCCCGACTTGGGAGATCTGCCGCAGATGGTTCCTAATATATACACTTAGTCTTCAGCCTCGCGATATAGGTTCCTGGCCAAATTCCAGCTCTTGAACGCACCTAAAATGCTAGGACGCCCTCCTGGCCGAGAGGAATTCGGCTCTTGTCCAAACAAACCCCATCTCAGACATCCCACGCCTCAAACCCATGTTCAAACTCTCTCCTCTCGTCGGCATTTACCTGAGACATCACTCAACTTGGCCATGAGGCTTCATCCGAAACCTGAGCAATAGGAAGTCCTGCATTGCAAATGAGGAGCGTCTGCTGGCTGGTGCACCTTGGACTATCTAGTCAAGCGAGACGGCTTGAAGGTAGCCAGGGTCAGGGAATTGAACCATTGTTAATAACTCACAGTTGTATGTCAAAGCTCAAACATACATATATATTCAATTATATAAGTCCAGATAATCATGACGAAAAATATGAAACTGAGTGGTCAAGGTAGGATTTCATGGATTCTTGCGTGCCTAGCTAGCTTTTTGTCTTATTAACAGAAATTCCATCTACGGCACCTAGAAAAGTTGTGTTTTTTCCGGATGGCAGCCAAAGTACCCGGCTTGATGGTGTTTCTCACGAACCCCCCTACCTGGCTCATGGGATTCATGCTGCGCCGCATAAGGTGGACTGGCCTACGAAATGATATTTCATACACCTTAAATAAAATAATTAAACCCTAATATAAGGTAAGACAGAGATTGGGATATCTATCATCCAAGACTCATGATACCTTTGTAAATATTATGGTAGGTAATCATACTAACCCTCAATTTTTCATCCCCCACCAGCTTGTTCTTGTTAATCACATTTGATGTTACTTAACAATTCCGTCCCCGAAATGGCGTGGGGGGTTCCCTCAGGGACCCTTGGGTGCCTCGGACGTAGGCTGCATTGGGGCCACTACCGTTGCCTTGGAAGTCCTTCGATTGACTTGAACCTGATCTTTTTCATCTGTATTTTTCAATATGCGCCGTTGTCGCCTATAGCAAAAATCATAGTGGAATCGGGCCTTGCTTTGTTCTTTCGGGCCTCACCGCCGATATCATCGGCCGCTGTCTACTTAGACGGCGCCGGCTCCGGCCACATGATACACACAAAGCGATGACGCCAGTGAATTTGGTTCGGCGTGTCTCCACTCTCCGCGCTGTCGGTGCCACTGTCACGCTTACACCTTGTTTCTTAGCGCAGCATAATCTAGGTGTTTGCATGAACTGTAAAAACCAACTCTTTTTTTCATCAACAAGGACCACATTCAATCCATCATCTTCAGTTTACCAATCGTTCCCTGTCAGCCTTGCCATGGCGTCATCTCTACCCGCTGCTAAGCAGCAGCTGAGGAGTCTCATGAAGCAGAAGCTCTCCAAAATCACACAGGATTCCATCACTACCCAGAGTGTGTCATGCGTCTATTCGTAGGATCCATCCACCTAACGCCGGTTACGCAGGTCGCTGTATCTTTGAGACTCTGAGGGACTTTCCGCCTTACAAGGATGCGAGCCGCATCAGCATCTACCTGGCCATGCCCACAGCTGAGGTCCAAACGGATGCCATTGTTCGCCATGCCCTAGCTGCTGGCAAGCAGGTCTTTGTTCCCTACCTCCACAAGTCGCCCTTCCAAACTCCGGATACCCCATCTCGGGTGATGGATATGGTCCATCTGGAGAATGTGCAGGATTACGAGAGCCTCAAGCTGGACCGTTGGGGAATCCCAAGCGTGGATCCGGCCACTGTTCACGTGAGGAAACGTATCCTGGGCGGCCCAGATGCTCATCACTCTGAGCAAGCTCTCTTGGACTTTATGGTTGTCCCGGGCGTTGCATTCGACTTTGACGAGGCAGGGTCGATACGGCGGCTCGGGCATGGCAAGGGGTTCTATGACTTCTTTATCAACAGATATATGGCCAGGCTTGAGACAAAGGGCATTTCACATGAGCATCCGCTACATTTGTACGGGCTGGCTTTGACGGAGCAGATGGTCCCTGCAACATCGGAGCACCAGATCCCTACAGATACTCACGACCGTAGGCTCAACGGCCTCATTCTTGGCAATGGCGAGATTAAGGCTGGTGTGCATGAAGCTTCTACTTCGCGATACCCACAACAAGACTTGTAATAGAGAAATTAGATGGGTTTGGAGTGTTACTTGGATAGTGAGTCTAAAGTTTGTGGGACCAATCATTAAGTCGAGAACACCTAAAAAAAAGTTTAGCTGTTTAAAGAATATCAGTAGTATCCAAAAAGGGCATATATCCAAGTCTATGTCTCGTTTGGTCAACTGTTCTTTCACTCCCACTACAATCAACTGTCCAGTCTTATACGCAAGCCAGTGATTGAAGCCTCACCATCACGTGGTGATGCATTAGCATATGTGTCTCTTCCTGATGTATCTAAAGTCAACCCCGATTATCTTGTAGGATACTGTTTCAAGTTGCAATTTATTCTCTTTCTCATTTTTGAATTAATAGTTTATATGTTGCTTTGTTCTGTCTTTTAGCAACCTAAGTTCGTTCATCCCAAAGGTCAAAGCTGCCTTGATTATGACGCTCATGAGGCTCGCACCGGAAAAACTGCGGAGGGGAATCGTCCAATATTAATTGCCCCGCCAAGGCTTCCTCTAGCAACGTCCCGTCTCTTAGTTGGGTGGGCTTTGTTTTACTTCTGATTGACATAACCTTTTCCCACTTTGACCTGATTATTAAATCAGCTCTTCTCTTCCGCTTCAGGTCTTCTTTTGCCCGTATCCTTCAGATACACATATTCTTCTTCTCTTCTTCCTTAGCTGGTGCTATCGACCAGTCATTTTGACATCTCCCGGCGCCCAACTTCGCGACACCCAATACCCCCAGGCACACATACCTGCTGCCCCCCCTTTGTATGCGCCGCTACAACCAAGCTCGACCGCGCGCAACAGATTCAAATACCTCGATCCTCGATCTTCATATCCTTTGTCCGTTGATTAATACATAATGGCCACCAACGGAGCCCAGGAGGCCTTTGCGCCGCCCGAGGTGCTGGCCGCTCTTATGACCATGAGGAGCGGGGAGCAAGAGGCCAAGAAGCATGCCCACGAGTACTTGGAGAGGTTTCAGAAATCGGTGGGTCGCAGCGAGCTTGTTCTTATATCGCCAGCTTGCTAACTTTGGGAATACAGAAGGATTCATGGGCTACCACAATAGGCATTTTGCAGTCGGACGCTGAGCCAGAGGCTACCCTCTTTGCGGCCATTACTCTGCGTGGAAAGGTTTGACGCCTGCGACGGTTGCCGTGACGTCTTATCGCTAATGTATCCTAGATCACATACGACCTTTCTACTCAAGTCCCTGCTAGCGAACTGCCCGCGCTCCGAAGCCAAATTCTTATGCTTCTGAAGCACTTCGCCTCAGGACCTAAGCCCATCCGTGTCCAGCTGTGTGTGTGCCTGGCAATTCTAGCGATTCAGATGAAGGATTGGAACGATGTCCTGCCTTCCGTCGTTCAGTCGCTCAGCGACAGCCCGGAGAGCCACGCCTGTATTCTGGATTTCCTGCGGGTTCTCCCCGAAGAAGTTACCGAGGGTCGAAAGATCACCTTGTCTGTACGTGGATCGCGCAACCATAGATCGGAAATTCGCTTCTTTCGAGATTGTCTCATCCGGTCGACATCAACACCAGTTCAAGTCTAATTGTTTGGAATTAGGAAGAAGATCTTGCTATACGAACGCAAGCTCTCTTGGCAGATAATGCGGACCAGGTTGTCCAACTCCTTATCAACTACTCTCAGTCATCACGTAAGTCGTGCGGCCTTGCTTCAACGCGCAATGTACTAACATTCACTGTAGCTGCTGCTGCCCAAAACCCACAGTTGATGGAGTGCATTACATCGTGGCTTCGAGAGGTTCCAGTCGGCAACGTTGTCAATTCACCTCTCCTGGATATCATCTTTAACGGCACGACCGGTGAACAGTCCAGCCAGGAGGCTTCCGAGTGTCTTTGCACCATGCTCCGAGAGACCAGTGATGTGGATGAGAGCCAAAGAATCATTGAGATATTATTCCCACGGATCATCGCACTAAAGCCTCAGGTGGCAAAGGCAGCGGAGGAGGAAGACACCGAGACTCTCAAGGCTCTGACCAAGGTGTTTGCCACTGCAGCAGAGAGCTGGGTTGTCGGAATCGCGCGTCAACCTGCTCACTTCCGACCCCTTGTCGACGCGGTGCTAGAGTGCGCCTTGAGGGATACGGAACGGGATGTGATTGAGCACACCTTTACCTTCTTCTATGAACTCAAGCTCTACCTTGTTCTGGAGATTTACATTCAGGGTCGTCTCGAGATGGTTGATGTATATTCCAAGCTGGTGGACATTCTTCTCAAGCACCTCGAATATCCCACGCCGGAGTCGGGCAACGAAAACGATCTATTCGATGGAGACCGGGAGCAGGAGGAGAAGTTCAGAGAGTTCCGACATCAGATGGGTGATACACTGAAGGACTGCTGTGAGGTTATGGGTGTTACAGACTGCCTGACCAAGGTCCTTCAGGCCATTCAGTTGTGGATGTCAAAGTATGCCAGCCAGGTAACTGACACATCTGTGCCTCACTGGCAGGAGCTGGAGGCACCTCTGTTTGCCATGCGTGCTCTGGGTCGCATGGTTGATAAGGATGAGAACATTGTGCTTCCTCAGCTCATGCCTCTCCTAGTGCAGATTCCTAGCCATGAGAAGCTTCGATTCGCAACAATCATGGTTCTCGGTCGCTACACAGAATGGACGGCTGCCCATCCTGAATACCTCGAGCCCCAGTTCAACTATATCGTCACCTCATTCCAGTCAGATTCAAAGGAGATCATTCGCGCCGCTGCCCTGGCCATCAAGTTCTTCTGTACCGACTGCAAAGATCTGCTGAGCGGCCAAGTGCTACAACTTCAGACATTCTACGACCAAGTGTTGGACAAGCTGCCTGACTTGAGCAAGGAGGAGATTACAGAGGGTGTAGCCAATGTTGTGGCTGCTCAGCCGGTAGAGGAAATTTACCGACTGCTTAAGCTATACTGCGACCCATTGGTCCAGCGCTTAATGACAAAGGCCAACAATGCCACCGATGAAGAGGGCAAGCTGGCGCTCGCAGGTAAGCTATTTCCAAGCTCTTCGTGATCATTTTTACTAACTATTTCATAGACCATTTGCAGCTCATCACAATCTTTGTTCAGTACATCGTGCCCATCGTCAACCCTGGCCAGGAGAACCCTGCCGTCAAGTACTGGCAGGAGGTATTCCCCATCCTCTCAACCGTTCTGGAGAACTTTCTCAACTTTACACCCATCTGTGAGCGCGTGTGCAGGTGCTGGCGCAACATGGTTATCTCTTACCGTACAGCCATGGCCCCTCTGCTTCCAGAAATGGCAAACAAGCTTGCTGGCGGCTTCAACAACTCGCGAGAAGGTTGCTTCTTGTGGGTGACTTCAGCGATTCTGCGCGAGTTCTCTGAGGCACGCGAACATGTTGATCAAGCCACCACTGAAAACATTTATACCTTCTTTGAGGCTCAGACAACGACCTTCCTGAGAGTCATGACAGAACTGCAGCCCAAGGAACTCCCAGATGTCATTGATGACTTCTTCCGTTTGCTGATTGATGCTCTGCTCTACTATCCTCAGAGGCTTATCCCCTCAGATCTGTTGAAGCCTATCTTTGAGGCATCTATCTATGCTCTGACACTCGAACAACGAGATCCTTTGTCGTCAACGCTGCACTTCCTTCGCGATCTCTTGTCTTACGGTGGCAATAACCCTGCCAACAGCGACGGGCTCCCTGAGGCTGCGGCAGCTCAGATCAAAACCATTATTAAGAACCTGCTGCTGAACCTTGGCGAGAACTTGGTCAAGCAGGTCATGGCCGGCATGATGATCACTTTCCCACGGGATTGTTTTGCCGATGGCAGTGGTGTTCTTTTGGCCTTGTTCGAACTGCTCCCCTTCGAGACTCACCAATGGGTGTCGCACACAATACAGCTGCTACCCGAAGGAACAGTCTCCCCAGCTGAGGCGAACCGATTGATGATCAAGATCAAGGAGAAGCTTGAATCAGGAGACCCCAGCGCTATGAAGAATGTGCGAGCATTCCTGCAGGACTTTACCAACACGTATAGAAGACGCAATGTGGCACCTCGTGATGGACTTGGCCAGCTCGAGGCTACACGCTTCCAGTTCTCTGGATGAGCAAGGTTGTGGGATTAATGAAAGAACAGGAGGAGGTTAGATGCTAGAGACAGTCTAGTTGATGTCTAGGCGGGGTTACCAGAAGGACAGGAAGGACTGCTGGGAAATTGAAGTGAAAGCTTTAGATATATGTACGTGTTTCGGGAATTATCGAGGATAATTGAGCGTTTCTTCGTTGGGGAAAATGGGACGGACTTTAGGGGGTATAGCGAACATTGGCTTGTAAAGAAGCAAGCATTATAGGACAGGGCGCCTGGAGAGGGATGTTGATTGCCTGATGATGACTATGGACGCGCCTCTAGAAGGAGTTTGAGCCGCGATGTGAAATTATTTGTAGATATAAAAGTAACATTATTCTCCGGGCGCCTTGTCACGGACACTATGATTCCTGAGGCTATTCACACAAGGGCAAATCTACAAGTTGTAGGGAGTAGAAATACTAAGTTAGTATAAGTATAAAAACTTGATTTTGTAGAAAGTACAGAGTATATTTAGATTAATGTTCTTTTTTGCTATTTTATTTTATTTTATTTCATTTTATTGTGCTTTAAATAAATCTATTAAGCTTAGCTATTTCCCTTAAATAGTAAACCTACTACTGAAGCCACACTTTTGAGGATCTATACCTCCTGTAACTTGTACCATAGTATGTCTTTTTAAGTTTTTGCCTATGATGAGGTAGGTTATTAGAGCATGAATGAGTTGCCAAGTCAGGGGAATAGCACAAGTAAGTTAGAGGTCCAGCAGGTGAATACGACTGGGAACAAAGAAAGGTAATAGATGGTCTCTTTGCACCCAATATGCCACAATTACACAGTCTCGTCACGCCCGTCATAGAGACCAAAGGGTCATGAACCGCACTTGTATTAACAAAGTATCCCATAGAGATGATAATCAAAGGTGTGGTTAGGAGGGGGACGTTTCCAGGGAGCAAAATTCGCCATGTCGACTTCTTTGTACAAATAAATCCCCGAGGTGAGAAGGTACGCTTGGAGCCATGTGACAAGTTAAAGAACCAAGAAGCTAAATCGGGATTCAAAGAGTGTGGGATGAGTTTAGTGTAAGTCAAGGGAGGTTGAAGCAACAAAGGCCTTTTTAGTTGGTAGAGGTGATAAGACAAAGGAGATATGCTTGCTAGGAGGACTTGGGAGTTGTACTCGAGATAATAAGAATAAGAACATGAGCTCTTCAATTTCGAGTTACAGTTCTGCTCTTCATACACAAAATTTCTAATCGGAATACTTGGTTATTGTTCTATAACACTCTTTTCTATATTCAGTCTCCCTGTCTTTGTAAGCTATTTTCGAGGATTCTATTCCTAGCTTGACGACCAAAAACATTTATACTCTCTCTAACTGCTAACTGATATATCACTCCCAGAGAGCTGTTCAGCTTGTCATTTTTACCATCGTTGGAACTCAACGCAACATGTCGGGAAGCCAGTCCCCGCAGGGGTCAAATCCTGCGTCTCGAAATGAAGATGAAGAGTATAATACATGGCTTTATAACACACTCTCGGAAGCAATAGATCCGGCGTTGAGCGCCGACCCTCCGCAAGCTCAACCTGCCGCTCCGACTTCAGCTCCGGAGCCGGAGCCGGTCTCCACTTCTCTTCCGGCTACAACTTCCGTCCATGATCCTTTCGCCGATACTCCGACTGCTGCTGGTCCAAGTTCTTCTGGTTCCGCAGGTACGGCTCCGACCTCAGGTGTTCCCGGGTTTGGTTCTTCGGCATTTACTACCACAGCATCGACTGCCCTGGCCTCTCCTGGTTCGAACCTTTCTGGCTCGGCGTTTACTGCTCCTGCTGGAGGTGCTTCAGGGGCTGGTACTTCAGCATTTAATGCTCCAGCAGCTGCTGCTTCGGGTTATTCTCCTTCAACATATCCTCATGTAGCATCTAATGCTACTGCGCAGGCCTTTCCGAACCCAACTTTCCCTCCTACAGACACTCCTGCTTCAATAGATTCTGGTCCACTATATCTTGCTCCAGCATATACTGGTACTTCATCACAGCCTCCTCCACTTCCAGCATTTGTTCCTTCAGGCTTCCAAGCTTCGGCCTATGATGCCCAGAACTTTCAGGGTCTAGTATATCCTCCTCCTCCTGCCCCAACTCCTCCTCCAACATCGAACGCTCGGGGTTTTCGGTCTCTGGGATTTCCTTCTGTGGTCTCCGCTGCCCGAGCTTCTAATGCCTCCAGCACTTTGAAGGGGAGTAAGCGTAAAGCACCGGCCGAGGATGCTGAAGGCGAAGACGAAGACGAAGAAGAAGAAGGAGGAGGAGAAGAAGGAGAAGAAGATGGTGGTGGTGATGATGACGATGATGAAGACGATACAACTAGCCTTTCAGAAGTTTCAAGGAGAGCAAAAAGACGCAAAGTGGCATCTAAAACTAAGAATGACAATGATAAAGAGGGCAGCAAAAAGAAGACATACGACAGACGTGCAAAACGCACAGACAACGAAACCGTCGCCAGAGGCACAATCTGCGAATTCTGCGCCAAAGATCCCATCGGTCAGCAAATGTACGCCATGAACGGGATATGTGACTGGCAACAGCTCGCCAGCGTCGGAGCAGATGTGTACAATATCGAATGCAGCAACTGCGCAAACCATCGATCTCGGACGAGAAGTCCCTATACGATCATGACGAAGAACGAGCACATGTGTCGTGTTCCAGGCCCCGTAATCGACATGATCGACTTCGATTGTAAAAGGTACGGCGACGCTGATCCGCCAGGCTACAACTCTCACGTATGCCAGCGGTGCAAAGTCCAAGGATGGACCGACACATGTGATATAGACACGACGTTGGGCTATTCCTGTTCTCGCTGTCGACATGATACAGACTGTAGAATTACCCTCAAGGACGGCAGAAGGACCACCAAACTCTTGATGCCCGTTAAACGACCTCACAAACTCGGCAACAACAAGCCATGGTACCGCCACGCCTGTGATCGATGTGCATTGAGGCATCGAAACTTCGAGCATATTAAGGGAACTAAGTCCTGTAACTGGCATCAGGACCGTAGGGAATGGGAGCAGGGAAACGTCTGTCCCAGATGTGAAAAAGACGGAGCAATATGTATGAACCAACACAATATCGTGGCACCGCCTTCCCACGAGCCGGCTCCAAAGGGCTGGCATATACGCAAAAAGTTCGAGATCAGTGAAGAAGACAAACGGAGGGACCGCTCTGCTAAATGGTGGGATTACTTCCTAGTCAACACAAAGACCGAATGGCGCAAGAAATGCAAGGCCTGCGCTTCGGCGGGCCGCAACACCCACTGCCTCATCATGTGGGAGCAGTCTAACTACGCTTGTGAGCGTTGTACACAGTTCGGGATTGACTGCTGTGTCGAGGAAGGCGATGTTGAGAAAAGATATCCCCTCTACGACCTGAGTAGAGTTGGGTTCGGTCACTTGACCCCTTTTGTCGTCTGCAAGGCGTGCAAAGAGAATGGTCGCAACTGTGATCGTCAACGACCTTGTGATTCGTGCGAGAAACATAACTCAAAGTGTGATGCAATGGAAAAGATCAAGGTCACTGGGTGTGTTGAACGCAAAGTCATTAGCAGAGATTCCGGTCCAGGTCCTCTGTACTATCTAGCCCTGGGCTACGACCCAGCAGGCGTCAATGATATCAAGGATGGGCGAGCCGTCGAGCACTGGATCGGTCCTATTGCTCCCGCTTATGGTGTAGAGTCAATCACAAAGGACGGTAAGCAAAATTACCAAACCATCGTCAGCTTGCATCGCCCATATCGTCCGCCAGTTGGTGTACTTCCCCCATGGGTGAGATCGACAAACAAGCTCAGGACAAGCCGCGTGAAGGATATTGGTGCCGCCGAGTTGGGAAATCTCATTCTCCAGAGTTGGAACAACCCACAAGTTCCAGTGAGTAATATGCATGAGTATAGAAGAATCTGGGACAGCTTGCGTGATGCCCAGAACAGCAAAATGATAGCCGCTGATATCGAGCTTCATCCTTTCCCTCCACCCCAACAACCGCGCTCTTTTCAAGGTAATCCAGTGCTTCAGGATCTACAGTCGATACACTCGGGTTTCATTACGGGTGCTCCTGCTCAATTCATGGTTCCTCCGAATCTGCCCGCTCCAGGTCAGCAACAGCAAGACGATCAAGAAGATCAGCCATACCATGTGTATCAATCTATACCAACGCCTCCCGGTCAACGCCCACCAACAGTGAACCGTCCTCCTCCTCCTCCTCCTCCTCCTCGTCAAACTCGGCGAGCTCAGAGTTCTGCCAGCCAAAACAACGGTGGCAATCTCATGAACCCGCCTGCGGCGAATCTGAATCTTTCTCAGCAGCAGCCAGTAAATCCCTGTCTGCCAGGAAATTCCTACCAGCAACAGCAAGTAAACCCTTATTTGCAAGGTAACTCTTCCCACCACCAGCAGCGGCAGCGACAGCCAAATTACAACCAGTTCCCACAACAAGGAAAACAGCAGAGGAACGTTAACCCGCAGTTACCTCTCCCTCCTCCTCAACAGAACCAAAATCTCGCCAATCCACGACCCATCAACCAGCAGAACAGCTTTGGCCAACCGGCACCTTCTCAACAGGATCCGGCATCTCAAGACTCAGGTATCAATGTCGACAACATGACGCTTGACGAACTGTTGAGAACTTTCGCCCCCAGCAGCAAAGAGCGATCCATGGTTGATCATAGGCCGCGCTGGCCCAATGCTCGCATCTCAAGGATCAACAGGAAGCAAGCTCGGGAGAGAGCAGCATCTTCAGCGCGTGCGCCAGAAGACACAAATGTCAACAAGGCTTTCAACCCTTTCCTGGGCTTCACGCTGGACCCGGAACTAAAGCCACGTCTCAAGACAAAGACCAGAAGCTCGCGCTGGAAGATCTTCAACCCTCTCGAGGGGATCGATATGGACGAATGGCGCCGTGTGCGGAATCAACCAGATGAAGACGACTCTCAGCAGCGGCTCTTCTCTGTTGTCAATTACCAAAAGGACCAGCCTGTACCTTGGCATGATGTCCTGGCCGATGTTCCCTACAAGAAGAGGGGCGAGAGAACAATCCAGTGTTGTGCTGAGCCAGGCGAGGGTGGATATGGTTACTGTGGCTCTCTGAATAAGCATGAACCAGACCAGGCCACTTGCCAGAGTCTCGCTCATCGCAACACAGCCCCGGGTTACCTCCCTGTTTGTCGTGCGTGTACTGAAGGGAACGTCCAGAGTCTGTTCCGTCTTGACCACAACCCCATCACTAAGAGCGAATTACTTGGTATGCGCGCTTATCTCTGCAATAATTGTGCTGGCCACATGAGCAGCAGTGCTCACAATGCAGCCCAGTACAGCGCCATCGGCGCTCGTCGCATATACGGCATAGCTGTTGATCAAGATCATTCCCAGACCACATACAGGCCCGACGATAATCCAGGGCATGCCGTCGAATTCCGAAGTGAGACTGAGGCCTTGACTGGTTGTTCGTGTGCCAACAGGATGCTGGGAACGTCGCTTTGCCGCTTCCACAGACTACACTATGCGGAAGAGGCGCTAAAACACTCAGCCATGCTGCAAGAATGGAGGCTTTCACACTTTAAGAAGGCTGTGTGTCCCAGTTGTCTCGCAAAGAAGCCGCTCGAACAAGTCAATCTATCGGCAGATGTTAGTGGCTTCGTAGCCGGCGCACTTACGGCATGGGCGTGCGTCAACTGCAACGACTGGGTAGTGAACCAGAGAAATGATGAGGGTAATCAGCCCAGACTGATCGAGAAACCATTATGGAACTTGAACATCGGGTCGGAGCTGCTCAAGGGAAATCAGGCCATGATTACAGGCAGGGTCCACGAGATGGGGGATGTCGACGTGAGAGGAGGTTGAAAATAGATGGCATTGTTACCAGCGCAGATTCCGGAGTTGGCATGTTTGAGACATAGAGCATAACTAGAATTTTGTAATTGACGTATCAGTTTTTCAGACGCAACCAGATGAAGACTCGGATAGTATGAGACTGAACTATGAAGTTCAAGTAACCAACTCACCCTGTCATGTATATCATCAAATACTCACTAACGTTAGACACTGCGCATACCGTCTTCACTCATGTGAAAGCCATGTGGCTGAAAACGTAGCTCATCAAAACGCTCACGGATACAAAGATAAACCAAAATAAAATAAAAATAAAAGAAGTCGTATCAAAAGGTTATGTGCTTGTATTGTCTGATTGAAACCACTTTGCTACCGGAGAGAAGGAAACCTCGAGATTTGACAAGGTTGAATAAGAAGCAAAAAAGGAGAAAAAGGAGAAAAAAGAAAAATTACATGTAAGAAATAATGGATATAGAAGAGCCTGCAGAACCCGTACTTTAATCTTGAGAAAAATTTCATCCTCCCCAGTAACACAAAACAAAAAAGAAAGACAAGGAAAAGGTTGGGTGGGTTGGTCTCTCGCGAGGTCCTTGGGTAGGTAGACACAGCATTTGCATACTGTACACAATAGCATAGTGGCAGCAGATATGTCCCTTCCCGTCTGTCTTTCTCTCTCGTCCGGTAGATAGATGGTTTCCTTTTTTTTGTTTATCCACAACGTCCAAAATAGCGAGCCGCTCCAGAGAAACGCCGATCCATGTTCCATGTTCCATGTTCCATGGGTCATGGGTCATCAAGCATGAACCATCGGCCTTACTCAGAAAGACATGTCATGTCGTAAGCATGCCGGGTCCCTTATCCCATTATCGCTGGGTATCTCCGTAGGCTGCGTCCAATTCAAACGTGAATGAGCCCAAAACCTGACTCCCCCTCCGATGCAATCAACTTTTTCCATCTCCGTGCTCTTCCGAAAGCTTGTTGGTTATATTGCATCCTCACATCATCGCATGCGGTCGACAGAAACCAGGCAGTGGTGGGTATTCTCTGTCGACCACATCTCCCCTCGTCTCGACATGTATGCCCTTTGCCTTCACATATTAAGCTCCTTTACATCAGCACGCACTTGGCACAGCATCCAGCTTCTTGCTCGCCGTTGTCCATGTCCATGGGCTTGGGGGGTCCGTTCGCGCCTGAGGTGCCACCGCTGCCGGTCGAGTAACCTTGCATCTCGCGGTTATATCTTCGGATCTCTCGCACGATATCGTAGAAAGCCTTGTCGACATTAATTCGAGACTTGGCGGATGTTTCGATAAACTTGCAGCCGAATGACCTTGCCAATGCCTCTCCCTCTGTGTAGATTGTCAGTGACTGATGTAGGAGTCAAGTATAATGATGCGACGTACCCTGTCGTGACACATCACGGTCGCCCTCGAGATCGCACTTGTTGCCAACAACAACCATTGGGAAATAGTCCTTATCCTTGACTCGGAGAATCTGTTGTTGGAAGGTGGTGATTTCCTCGAAGCTTTGTCGCGAAGTGATGGAATAGACTAGTAAGAATCCTTCTCCGGTTCGCATGTACTGCTCGCGCATGGCGCTATACTCCTCCTGACCGGCTGTATCGAGAACATCGAGCAGGGCAACCTCTTCATCGATAACACACTGCTTTCGGTAAGAGTCTGTGATTGGTCAAGGTCAGCATAAACCATAATGCGACATGGCTGTCAGGCAGATAGAATTAGAAGTTACCAACCTTCAATTGTTGGATCATATTCGTCCACGAAATGACTTTGAATCAACTGAATAGTCAAGCAGGATTTACCGACACCACCGCCACCGACAACGACGAGCTTGTACTCTCGCAGGAACTAGATCGTAACATGACAGATTAGCGACTGATGAGATGGATGGCCAGTGGGATGCAGGCATGGGTCGATGAAGCCGGCGGCAGTTGTTGGGAAGCTGGTGTTTATCGTGAAGTCGTACCTTTGTGTTCGCAGCCATTGTGAATTAGAGTTTAAGCTGTGTTTCGTATAATATCTCTTGGTCCAGACGAGTTGAGTTGGAATCGGCTCTCGTAGGAAGACTGCTTCGTCGCGAGAGGGTCGAATTAAAAAGACGAGCGACCAAGGCGGCGAAGAAGCAAGAGTGTAAAAAAAAGGATTAGCCAAGGGAGGCGTTGATTACGCGGACGAGGCGAGGCGATGAACAAAGGAAGAGAGAAAGAGAGAATGAACGATTTGCCGCTGGGACGGGCGGTTTCTAGCTCAGGTCTGAAAGTGTGGAGAGAGAGGAGAGAGACGATCTGGATGGGCCAAATGGTTCGAAAAAAAAGGTCAAAGCAGAGCGAATCGAGGGTACACTCCGTAGAGAGAGAAGAAGGAGAACAAAGCCTGAAAGGGGAAAGGGTCGAAAGAGGAGAGACCAGGGAAAGCATCCATACATACATGGAAGGGGAGCAAGGGAAGGGGCCAGGAGGACCTACCTAGGG
>JAJJWN010000157.1:0-129783 GCA_021655885.1 Fusarium abutilonis | reverse complement strand
ATCCCGTCCCGCCCCCCGTTTCCTCTTTTCCATCTTGCATCGCCAGTCCACTCCTTGTGACCGCTTCTTCTCCCTCGTCCCTTTTGTTCATTCTTTTCTTTCTTTTAAGTCACTCTCTTGAATTATTCCATCTTCCAGCCAATTCGGTACCCGTCACTCTTTCCGGGACCCTTTCTTTCTTTTAGGCTCAATCACCTCTTACACCACGATCATCTCCACGTCCACAACGTTTATCCAACGTCGACAACGTTCGAGACCAACGGCTAATCCGCCATCACGATACTTTATTCTTGCCTCCTTTTCCTATTCAACGGAAACAGGACGACACTCTTTATCTGAACTGACAGCCGAATCAACCGCCTATTACTACGTTCTTTCCACCAGCTCGTCAACTATCCGGCCCTGCATCACGGCCTCTTTTCTCACTTTGATAGTCTGGTCCACTTCACACGCTCACAGCGCATCAAGCATAATCGACGACAACTGCCTGTATTCCCTCACTGTGGCATTCAATAGTTTCAGCATCTGCTTGATTTCACTTTCGCATTTCCATACACACAAAGTGATTGCATGTACGCGATCAACTGTACAGTAATGGAGACAGAAATTGAACAGTCCGGCATGGGCCTGGGAGAGCATTCAGCCCAAGTTTCCACACCCAACTCGACATCCTCACCATCCGTCCCGACCCCGGTCTCAGCCTCTATGAAGAAGGAGACACCCTCTCCCTCCGCGACGGCTCCTGGTAGCTCATCGGCCTCGAGGCGACCCCCCCGCAAGAGCACTCTCACCCAACAACAGAAGAACCAGAAGCGACAGCGTGCTACACAGGATCAGCTGACGACATTGGAGATGGAGTTCAATAACAACCCCACCCCTACTGCTACTGTTCGTGAGAGAATCGCTGAGGAGATCAACATGACTGAAAGGTCTGTTCAGATCTGGTTCCAAAACAGGTATGAGTTGTTTCCGTCGACTGTAATAATCACACTGACAATGAGATAGGCGAGCCAAGATCAAGTTGCTAGCCAAGAAGAGTTTGGAAACAGGTGAAGACATTGACTCAATCCCAGAGTCAATGCGAGCCTACCTTGCTATGCAGGCTATGGAGTCTGGTAAAGGCCTTGGCGGAAGCTATCTTGGCCGCACTGGACTGGTACCTTTCGGTCACGGCAACATGATGCTCGGTGGTGACCAAGGAGGCCAGGGCAAAGTTTGTAAGTTAATTTCGCAATCACATCAAGAAAAGAGGAGGTACTAACCGAATAGCAGTGATTCATCATCTTACCTGCCGGTCTCTGAGCATTGGAAAGTGGACTCGAGTTGGACAAAACACGATGGATCTCATTATCTTTTACTCGCCCGACAAGTGCACCATGACCTACTACATCAACAACGAACAGGCTGGGTACAAGATTGAGTATCCCTTTTCACACATCAAGAACATCTTCCTCGAAAATGGCGAAGGCGACCCGACTAAGCTCGGCGGGATTGTCATTGAGTTGAACAGGCCCCCCAACTTCTTCATGGATTCATCGCCTACCACCAACGGATTCTTCCAATGTGGTGACTTTACCGAGGATCTCCAGGCCACGCAGTGCCTGGTTCACCACCTTGGGGGAAACCCAAAGGTGCTCAGTGGCCAGCTTGCCAAGTTGGTTTCGCTCGAGTCTTTTATGAATCGTCACAACCCTCATCCCTACGGCGACCCTCACGCCATGTCCGCCTCAGCCCCCGTCTCTCCGACCGCTCGTCCCTCGTCACAGCCCAACTTCCAACAGCACGTGGGTATGTATCAAGAGCAATGGGGAATCCACCAAATGCATTCTGGTATGCGACCTGGCCCTGGCCATAAGCGTCAGCGTAGTCGATCAGTTCCCGGCCCCGTCGACTTTGCCATGTTCCAGAACCAGCCGATGCCATCTTTCTATATCCAACCACCTGGAGAGATGGCTCCTCCTCAGAACAACCCCCACATCTTTGCGCCTGTTCCTCAGCCTCCCCCTAGTAACAGCATGGCACCAAATCTGCGGATTGACACGCAGGCAGGCTTTGGTCTCGATATGCGTCAATATCCCATGTCGGCTACCACTGCTTCTCCGGCCGAGTTCCCGCCGAGCCCAGGATTCTTCCCTCCCGGCCCTGAGGTGCCCCAGTCCAGCTACAACACTCCTTACAGTAATGGATTCCTATCGCCTATGGTTAACCCAGAGTCGGGCGTTCCCCAGTCTGTGTCTCCCCTCTCTTTCAACAGCCCTGGTGAGCCATCCATCCTAGAGCAGTCGCCGCCTATGTCAATGATGGGACGCCCCGGCTCAACAGACCTTTATCCCATGAACGATGGTTCATGTGCTGTTTCTGAGGATGGAACGAGCCTCAATGAGATGTACTCGAAACACTCCATCAACCTTCCGATGCACACCGCTTCGCCTGGGTTTGCGCAGCATCAACAGGCCGATCTTGACATGGACCAGCTTGTTCAGTTTGATGCTGTAGACCCTTCGAGCCTATCCCCTGAAGGAATGTCTCAAGCTCCTCAGTGAAACTGAGTCAGTTCAGCGGGTGGGTATTGGTGTTGGCGGCGTGTTTTCATTGTATGTCTCTCATACTGGGGCGTTTGTGGCAAATTATACCATTGAGGTTTCCTTTTTCTTGTTTTTCGCCCTGTAACGTAGGCGAATTTTCTTGGACAATTCTTATCCTTTCATCCTTTACTAGCTTTGTCACCAATGGTGTACTAAGTCTGGACCGATTCTCAGCTCACCTACGGCCATGATGAACCTGCATGACGATACACTTCTTTGACATCGGTCATGTATGTCGGGCACAACACAGCGATCGTACTACTTTTTCTCAACTCTTTACCGCGTCGAAATAGTTCCGATTTGAATCTTTTACCGCGACTTGTTTATTTCTTGGGTGGTCTTGTTGAACACATTTCGACCGAACAGGCATGTCTTCGCCACTCGGTTTTCAATTCTCCTCGAGCGACGCTGCCTGACCATCGCACGTCGTCATCTTGGACCTAATTTATGCGTACACATTGTCTTGGAAAAAGCATGCAAGACATCGTTTTTAATATCTTCTTGTTGGTACTTTTGTCTTTCTTGTATCACGTCGGTTGTTAGGGAGAAGCCCGGGCGGCTTGTCTAGGGTCCTTGAGGCATACTCTCAGGGGGGCGGTTTTCTTCTTTTTCGTTTGCTTATCAAGGTACATCGCAAGTATCGTTGGGAGTTTATGAGCAGCTGGATTGCTGTCCTCGGTAGGCGTCATTAGGACGTGCATCTTGGGAAGCCTTCAGTTGGATACGATGGCATGGGTTTCTGGGGTGGAATATGTTGGTTAAAAATGGGTTTTCATGTTCACTTGACGCTTTAACTTCTGTGACTGTGCTTCTGTCGTGTGATGTGAATGCTTCGTCTGAGTGGCAGGGTATGTGCATGGGCTTGTCCGCATCCTGGTTGATTTTGTAAGTCGTCGTCAACTTTTAACTACCATCGTGGGGGCGGATGACCCGGATACTACTTGCGAGAGAACTTTGCGGATACATCCACGGAACATGTCCAAGGTTACAAGGCGCAGTCTTGAACTGGTGGTATGGACTCCGAGCCTACCGCAGACTGACGCAGGTTACACCGACTGATCAGCGTGGGATGAGAGGTGCCCCTGTGGGTTACTCGAGACACGATCTAGTGGCATACGTATGAGACTGAGACACGAGATGGCTGTGTTTGTCCGTGTGTCTTTTCGTTAATTGTAGAATATAGTAGGATGCAGAGGGCTTGATGTTAGTAGTCGTATAAATATGGACAATAATATCTAGTATATATGTCAGATCGGATAGATAACTGATCAATGCTCAAGAACCTGGTAGCTTGCCTTTCGGCTGATTCGGAGTGACAGCGGGTCGTGGGAGAGATCCGTACCGTTGCTTCGGGGCCATGGAAACACCGAAGGGTCATGAGTAGCGAACTACCTTATTTAAGTGACAAAATGGTAAGTAAATCTTATACTCTTCCGGTTCTTTGACTTGGTATGCACCTATCCTTATAACAGCTATCATCTAGAGTAACTAGCAGGATTATAATGAGTTGGTCTGCACTTTCAGATTCTCTTGGTTTCTCATCTTTTTCTCCAAAACGGCATGAGCTGGCTGTTGGTTTGGGAATGACCAGCGGACAGGCTTGCGCATGTTTCGAGGCGCAGGGGAGAAGGATGATTGGATTCGCGTTGCACGTGTCGTAATGCGCTGGTCAGCTTTGAATATTGGGCTGAGGTTTCGGATACTAGTAATAATGATTGAAGGTATTGATTCTGATATTTATAATTCCATTGTAAACTAGAGTTTGTCCTGCTTCCTTTGCTCAAGTATATCAATGGAACTCAATTCCACAGCCTTGGTAAGGTGAATTTAGCTGAAACTTGAAGGCGAGGTAAAAAAATTTAAGGTATAAATTAGCGGTGCACCTGAAGTCAACGGCGCCAATCAGCATGCGTGCGCATGAGGTGTAGCATATCGTCACCGGGCGGGACGTTAACAAAAACAAAACCCTGTTCCATTTATTTAATGTTACTTTGTTAGACTCGACGCATGTATTCTGTTACTTTTGCTGCGCCTCAGTGCTTGTGAAGTGTCAATGTGCCAATGTTTTGTGAAAAGACTAAAGACATGGGGTTAAAGGTACCTACCTACCTATCGATTCTTTCGACAACACAGTATTTCAGGATTATACGGAATAGTAATAAGGTTGATAGCTAGGTAGGTAGTGGACGTCTAAGATACTGCTTGGCGCGCGGAGATTAGGGATGACTCCCACACTCTAGTGACGACTTTGGAGTAATCGCCGGGTCGGGCTGTGCTGTAGTTAGTTACATGGTGATTTCCTTCCCCAGCCCGACTAAAGTTTGACAAAACATCAATATCATCCCCAACAGCCCTCATTTGAAGTATTGGGCTGTTCCTCTGTTCTCTTATTCTTCCAACATCCTAATACTATCTCTAGATAGTTTCCAACAAGCTTCAACCTAATATTCCCCCGCACCTCTTATTCCAGATGCTACCGCCGATCCAACGGCCTGAACATGGCTCCTAGCCCAAGCAATAACAACGGGCGACGACCGTCTCACTCCAGAAATAACGACGACGACGACGAGACAGCTCGTGATATTGCTGCTCTCGATGAGCGATTTCCCAGAACCTCAACCAATTTCTCCCGTCCTCGAAATACTCGTCGCTCTTACACAAGTCCTGAAAATGACCGTCCACCGCGGCAATCTTCGGCCGACGATGGTGCACGCTCGCGCGTCAGCGGTCATTACGAGTTGCGGCCAATTCCCTCAAGAACCGAATTGCCCACTGACATCGCCGATTCTCCCAGCTACTCCATTGACCGAACCGACAAGTCCCAAAACTGGCCCGTTGATAAGGCCAGCCTCGGATACAATGGCGAATCCTCCGGTAACAAGTCGTCCGTACGCGATGACATAAAAAAGTACCTCCACGAAAGACGCCAGAAGAAGATTGGACCTGGCGCAAAGCCAACATGGAAGGACCGCACCCGCAAACAACTGGGCGAATTTCACCAGAAAGTAATCCTTGAAAAGATACTCCGGCAGAAACCCCTCGAACCTTTACCTGACGGCCGTCATGTACCTCTCGATCTTACGGAGCGAAGTGCCGACGGCCTTATCGATGAGCGTTCAGGAAAGTCTTACATCAGTAACTTCATCCGCTCGAGTCGCTACACTATCTACGATTTCATACCGAGACAGCTCATCTTTCAATTTAGCAAGCTTGGAAACTTTTACTTCCTTGTTGTCGGTACTATTCAGACGATTCCCGATTTAAGTACAGTTGGGCAATGGACTACAATAGGCCCCTTGGCCGTGTTTATTGCTTTCAGCATGGCGAAGGAAGGCTATGACGACTATAGGCGGTACAAGCTTGACCGCATCGAAAATCGCAGCGAAGCTTGGGTTCTGACGGACCGTGTTGTCAAAAAGGGCCGCGTTAGGCATATTGAGAAGATGAGGAGGAAGAAGGAAAAGGTGCCCGAGAGCGGTGAGGAGCACATGCTCGACGATCTTGAGACCGGGACTATAGGAACCGCAAAGCCCGGAGGAGATGGCGATTGGACTTCGGTTCAATGGCAGAATGTCCGTGTTGGCGATGTCGTTCGCTTGCGTCGTGACGATGCTGTCCCTGCTGATATTGTGCTTCTCCATGCCACAGGACCCAACGGCATTGCCTACATCGACACTATGGCTCTTGACGGAGAAACTAACCTGAAGAGCAAGCAAGCCTGCCCTCTGCTAGCCGAGCGATGTAATACCATTGAAGGATTACGAGCAACCCGGGCGACCGTGATCTCCGAAAATCCAAACTTGGACCTTTACAGCTATGATGGCCGAGTAACTGTCGATGGCGAAACTCTACCTCTTTCTATGAACAATGTCGTTTACCGCGGTTCTACCCTCCGTAACACGGCTGAGGCGCTCGGTATCGTTGTCAATACTGGCGAGGAGTGCAAGATTCGAATGAATGCGAACAGGAATGTCCGCGCCAAGAAACCTGCGATGCAGTCAGTCATAAACGGGATGATTATGGTGCAGATTTTCATTGTTCTCATGCTTACAATGGGCCTCACTATCGGTTACTACTTGTGGCAAGACCGCACCGAGGATTTTGCTTGGTATCTGACATCAATCTCCTTTGAACAAATCTTCTTTGGATACATTATCATGTTTAATACCTTGATACCCTTGTCACTGTACATCAGTCTTGAAATTATCAAACTGGGTCAGCTATTCCTGCTTCAAGATGCCGAGATGTACGACCCAGTTTCTGACACACCCATGGTGGCCAACACTACTACCATTCTTGAAAACTTGGGCCAGGTCAGCTATGTCTTCTCCGACAAGACAGGAACCCTGACGGAGAACGTTATGCGATTCAGGAAGTTATCGGTTGCCGGTGTAGCCTTTTTGCATGATATGGACGTGCAGCGTGATCAGCAGGAGTTGCGCAAGCGAATTGAAGAGTCAGAGCGACCAAATAAGGGCAAGTCCAAGATGAGAGGCCCGTTGGCAACGAGAGACGCTGCCCTTGGGTCGACTCTTGATGGTGGATTCGACGACGATGCTAGTGGAAACGGATCTCGAAGACCGGAACCTGTTAGAACCATCTCGACCAGGTCTGCAAGCCACTGGCAATCGTCCGTCAACATGGGCGATGGTGCCGATATGAAGACAGAGGACTTACTTGACTACATCCAAAGGAAGCCCAACACTCCTTTTTCACGAAAGGCCAAACACTTCTTACTGTGTATTGCACTTTGTCACACTTGTCTTCCCGAGAAGACGGACGACGGCGATATTACGTTCCAAGCTGCGTCTCCTGACGAGTTGGCCCTTGTGGAAGCTGCCAAAGACTTAGGTTTCTTGGTCATAGACCGGCCTGCACAAGCCATCAAGCTGGAATGCCAAGATGTAGATGGATCTCTACGAACAGAAACTTACCAGGTTTTGGACGTGATTGAATTTAGCAGCAAGAGGAAGAGAATGTCTATTGTGATTCGCATGCCTGATGGTCGTATCTGTGTCTTGTGTAAGGGCGCCGATAACGTTATTATGCAACGATTGAGGCTGAGCAGCCTTGCTGAGGAAAAGGCGAGAGACATTGGGCGCCGGTCAAGTCTTAAAAGAGTGTCCCAACAAGATAAGGCATTGCGCCGGATGAGTACTCAAAAGAGCGCTAGTCCTTACGGAAGTCCATATGCGAGCCCTCGCAATAGTTTCGGTTTCTCCAGAGGCGAATCCTCTAATCGAGAGGGTCTTCGAATGAGCTTGGGACGCCGGTCAACAGATCTTAAGCGATTATCTGAGCAGCTGGCTCGATCACCTCGCAACTCAACGGATATGATGACCCCAATAAGCCACAGACCACAGTCGTTTGACGGCAGTGTTGACGAAAAGGTCGACGAGTCTGTGGCAGCGAACGAAGGCGCTGTGTTTGAGAAGTGCTTCCAGCACGTTAACGATTTCGCCAGTGAAGGTCTCCGCACTCTTATGTACGCGTATCGCTACATCGACGAGGATTCATATCTTCAATGGAAGGAGCAGTATAGAGAGGCTGAAACCAGCTTAGTTGATCGCCAGAAACGCATCGAAGCCGCCGGAGAGCTTATTGAGAAGAAATTCGAGCTGGCTGGAGCGACAGCAATTGAGGACAAGCTCCAGGATGGAGTCCCCGATACCATCGACAAGCTGCGTCGGGCCAACATCAAAGTCTGGATGCTCACTGGTGACAAGCGTGAGACCGCCATCAACATTGGGCATTCTGCTCGTGTGTGCAAGCCGTGGTCAGAGGTTTATGTTCTGGACGCAACTCTGGGCAAGCTGAAAGACACTATTACCATGGTTCTCAACGATGTCAGTCGTGGCATGGTTCCACACTCTGTTGTAGTCGTTGACGGACAGACACTGGCTAAGATCGACGAAGATGATGACATCGCCCTTCTGTTTTACGACCTTGTTGTACGCGTCGACTCTGTTATCTGCTGCCGAGCCTCTCCCTCGCAGAAGACCAATCTGGTTCGTTCCATTCGGCGATACGTGCCTAAAAGCATGACCTTGGCTATTGGCGATGGCGCGAATGACATTGGCATGATTCAAGCTGCTCATGTAGGCATTGGCATTTCTGGTCGCGAGGGCCTGCAAGCGGCTCGAATTTCAGATTACTCAATTGCGCAGTTCCGGTTCCTGCAAAAACTCTTATTTGTTCATGGCCGATGGAATTACCTGAGGACGGGCAAGTATGTGCTGGCGACTTTCTGGAAAGAAGTCATATTCTTCCTCGTCCAAGCTCATTATCAACGTTACAACGGATATTCGGGAACCTCGCTGTATGAGTCATGGAGTCTGACCGTCTTCAACAGTGCCTTCACGTCGCTTCCTGTTATTCTGCTTGGTATTTTCGAGCAGGACCTAAAAGCCGATACGTTGATGAAGGTGCCAGAGCTCTACACGTTTGGCCAGAAGAATTTAGGGTTTAGATACTCACAATACTTTGCGTGGGTAATCATGGGCACTGCGGGCAGCTTTATTATTTGGTATTTCACGTGGAGCGTCTTTGACAAATTGCTGTATGATGATGATACGAGTCTTTTTGCCATGGGTATGGTTAGTTTCACTGTCGCCGTGGTGTTCATCAACATCAAGCTCTTGTAAGTTGTCCTTTGCGTCTTGGGAAAAGGCTGCCTACTAACTTCTGACAGGATCCTTGAGGTACATACCAAGACGATCGTCACAATGGGCGGCTGTCTGATTAGTGTTTTCGGTTGGTTCTTGTGGATGCTGGCATTGGGAGGAATAAAGAGCTCCAGTTTTGGGCCTTATATCACTTATCGCACTTTCATCGACAACCACGGACGTTCACTCGCATGGTGGACAACGGTGCTGCTAGAGCTTGTTGTCCTTATTGTGATAGATTTGGTGGTTCAGGCCGTCCGCCGTGTTTACTTTCCTAACGATCAGGACTTGATGCAACGAATTGAGAAAGACGGCAACGTGGACAAGGTCTTTGGAAGTCATAAGGAAGTCGAAGACGTCGAGAATCGGGGTTGAAGATTGGGCGCGTATTATTAGTGAATATTACAATACTAGGTATGCTATAGAATTATCGATAGCTTATGAGACGATTCTGTATAGCTTAGACAGTATCCATAAGGTCATATTACTGGTTCGAAAATATAACTACTAAGGTGACAGAACCATGTGCCAGTATATCCGGGGTAACGATACAATAACTAACATGGTCCCCCGCTTCTCGGTATCAACATCCATGTTCACCCAACGGCTTAAATCACTGCTTATTTCACTAGCTTGGGTATCCATAGGTAGGCTCAGGACTCCGTCATTGTCAATTCCGGGGCTTCCAAGGTCTCATCGGCTTGATTGCCGAAGCACGTGGAGAAACAAGAACAAGACCTCGGTGTAGCTTACCTGAGCAAATACAACACACTCCCTCTACAATACACAACACACCTTTCAGAGAATGTGATTAATCTATTAATCTTTTCCCACATCAAATCCTTTTACTCAAACCCTGTAAAGCAAAATGGGTACCGCATGTCCCCCAGCAACAGCAGCTGTGCAGCCCTCAATGCTATCTTCATCATGGCCTAGACAACCTGTCCCCTGCGCTTCGTCGCTGCATCCGGCCTTTTTCACCGACAAATTTCGACGAGCGCCCGCTTCTTTGGCGCTGGGGTCGCTGATGAGTCCTGTTACTCAGGGCTATGTTTATCAGGAGAGTGAGAGGAGGAAACCAAAGCTGTGATGGATGGATAGGAGAAAAGGCCGAGGATGAATTATCGATGTGTGCTTTGAAATACCCAGCGCAGCATCAGTTTGCGCCAGCGACATCCTTGATGAGATGATGGATCTAGGCAAGCAATCAAATTGAAGAAAAAAATATACGGTGAATTCACGACAACAACGAGAATCAGAGCAGGTGGAATGGTATATGGGATATCGGTTTGATTGATTGAAAAGACGCCCTTGTTACATAATTATACCCTTAGCCCGGGTGTCTGTCCCTTCAGTTCGCCATAGGAAATACAAAATACCAATATAAGAAATACAAAGGAATGGCTCGACGCTCAAACCATGAGGAAGGTTTGTCGCATCAGCCTGACCCATTCTTGATCGCAATCACAATCGCCATGATAATGAGGAAAACTACAAGCGCCAAGAGCCCCATCAGCTTGACATTCTTCCACCACATCTTGCGCTTCAAGCCCCGACTGCGCACGCGAAACTCGTGCGCGCTGCCACCCAGTCGATCTGTCTTGTCGACCAGCAAGTCAAGACGCTCGCCGCGCTCGAGAAGACTCTCGATGTTTTTTGTCATGATGCCCCTGACGTCGTCGATCTCGCGTTTCGCATTGCCGATGGCGTCGTCGCGGCCGCCGCTTGTAGTACCATAGTCTACCATGAGAGTCTTGAGCTCAGAGTTGAACGAAGCGGCGCCGTAGTTTGGCATGTCGGAGAAATCGGTGCTCGATTCAGGGAACTCCTGTAGGAAGCGCTTGCGGATTTCGAAGAGGTAGCCGAAAGGCACGCGACGACCGAGCGACGAGTCGGCGATGACGAGAAAGGTGAGACCGCCGGCGGAGGGTGAGTTGCGGTGTTCGGAGGGTGACTCGGCGACGTAGTGGATTTGGTGTTGGCCATGGGTGTAGGTGAGCTTTTGAGGCGAGTTATGCTCGATCTTGGGGAGGATGAGGGAGGCGAGAGAGGAGGTTTGTGAGGATGCTGAAGTGGTGCATTCTGTGAGGATGGTGGTGTTGTGTGCGATGCAGGAGCTGTAGAGTGTTAATATCGGAGGTTGTCATGTTGACATGGTGTTGTTGACTGACTAGAGGAGAGGCGTTGCTGGAGTTGATGACGACGCCATGATGGGCGGAGCTGATAGTCTCGAGACTTGTACAAGGCTGATAGAGGTATCAAGTAGTCGAGATTCAAGATGAGACGAGGCTAGAAAGTCGAAAGAAAGTTGCAAATGCTAAATCAAGGTATTCAATCCCATACCATGTACAATGACGCCTCAGTGGCCCAGCCCAGCGTCTCATCGTCATTCACATCAAGCCCCACTCAAAGAATGCGCCGCGGTTATCGGCTGAACAATGACCCGAGCGTGGGAATTTTTGAAAGTCTTTGAAGGTGTATGATGGCGAATAGTCGCATTCGTCGTTGTGCAAACTGACACGGTCATTTTTCTTTTCTTCCTTTATTCATCTTGGAGGAGCATGTTTTACTCACTCCCAAGGTCTTTATAATGAGGTTTTTGCTCCGGGCTGGAGCTGTACGGGCTCCTCTTATTCCCCTATCAAGACTTGCATTCTCAACGACACCTCAACTGACAAGACAACTACCAAAAAAGAAACCAAAACCAATTGATGACTCAAGAGTCAACTCGGTACGTTGTCGCTCAAACTTTTAAAGTTGTTATACTTACAATTCTAGGTGAGCCTGGGTCATGACCCCAAGTCAAGACTGCGTCGTGATGCCAAAAAGCATGTAGGTCGCCATGGCGTCTTTAGATCAACAGTCTTGACGCGGTTTCAAGAAGTTATCAAGAGATTCAGCAAATCTGATGTTTCTATTGCGGGTGTTGGCGAGGAGGAGCTCGATCGACAAGCTGCTCTCTTCATGAATGTGCTGGACCAAGCTTTTGACCTGGCTGAGCAGAACATCACCCAACGAAATAGGAACCCCCTGTTCTGGAATCTTCGCGACGCATTTCTCTTGAAGGATGTTAAGGGTCTCACAAACGAGCTTCAGTATTCTTTCCAGTCATTTCTCATCCGGCAACGTTTCTCAAAGGGCTTGGAGGAGAGCCATAAACGACTACTGGACTTTCGGTTTCCCCACGAATGGTTCCCTGCTACCAGAGCGATGCAACGGACAATCCATGTCCATGTTGGACCGACAAATTCGGGAAAGACGTATAGAGCCCTAAAGGCTTTGGAGGGCTCCAAGCGAGGTGTCTACGCCGGCCCTCTACGTCTGCTAGCGACCGAGGTTTTCCAGCGTCTGCAGGCCAAGGGATTACCGTGCTCGCTATTAACAGGAGAAGAAGTGCGTATCCCTGAGAATACCGACACGTTTTTCACGAGTTGCACGGTCGAAATGATTCCAGTCAACGAGAAATTCGATGTAGCTGTCATCGACGAGATCCAGATGATAGCCGACCCTGAACGTGGAAGTAGTTGGACAACAGCATTGTTGGGTGTACAAGCCAAGGAAGTCCATGTCTGTGGAGAGGAACGTACTGTCAACCTGATTCAGAAACTGTGCGCGGTAATTGGAGATGAGTGCATCGTGCATCGGTATGACCGCCTTAGTCCCCTAGAGACCATGGATGAATCTCTCGATGGCCATTTCGACCAGCTCGAGAAGGGTGATGCAATCGTCGCCTTCACTCGTATGAATCTTCATACATTGAAGAGAACTATCGAGAAAAAGACTGGACGACGATGCGCTATTATTTACGGAACTCTACCCCCCGAGGTGCGTGTTCAGCAAGCAGCTCTTTTCAACGACCCGGACAACGATTACGACTTTGTTGTTGCCAGTGACGCTATCGGTATGGGTCTCAATCTCGAAATTCGACGAGTTATTCTGGAATCCGTCTCGAAGTTCGATGGCAGCCAGAAAAGATTCCTCACGTTCCCGGAACTGAAGCAGATTGGAGGCCGAGCTGGACGATATCGCACCGCGCGCAACGCCGCAGAGGCTGATACAAATACTGAGAGCGCACCAGTCGAGGAGGAACCCAAGGTTGGCTATGTCACTACAATGGATAGCCAGGATCTCAGAAGAGTGAAAAAAGCGTTTGACTCCAAAGTCGATGATATTGCGGCCGCGTACCTGATGCCACCGGCTGCTGCGATTGAACGCTTCTCAACCTACTTGCCTAAAGATACCCCCCTCTCGTTTATCCTCATGCGTATCAGGGAGCTGGCATCCGTGGGCCCGGACTTTAGGCTTAGCATCGGTACGGAGAAGCTCGAGATTGCCGATGCGATTCAGGACATCCCGCTCACCATCTACGACCGGCTCACTCTCTGCAACCTACCTGTTACTATCCGCAGCGAGAATGCCATTCCTGTTCTCCGCGCACTCGCTAGAGTCATTGCCAGCAACGGCAGCGGTGACCTACTCTCTATAAGCGAGATTCCAATAGAGAACCTAGACATCGACATCAAGACGTTTGACGGCCCCGCGATCAAATATCTACATAAGCTCGAGTCGCTCCACGCGGGTATCAACCAGTACATTTGGCTGTCATACCGGTTCAGCGGCATGTTCCGCGATCAGGAGCTGGCATTTCATGTCCGGTCACTTGTGGAAGAGAAGCTGATTGAGACCCTGGAGAGGCTGGACTTTACAGAGTCTGACCTGGAGACAGCCCGTCGCAAGTCACGATTACAAGCAAGCTCGAGGAAGAGATCGCGCAAGGAGTTGGGAGAGGGAGAACTCGATGATGTCGAGCAGGAGACTGATGATACGCCTATCATGGATGAGGATTCAGATTGGAAGCCTACCGAGGACGCTGTCTCGGCATCTGCGCCGAAGTCGGAATGATTGTATAGTGTATGTGTACAGTGGGATGAGGGCAGGACATGTTTGGCGTTGGCTTGGAATAGACACGGCGGAATTGGATATCTAGATGTTTGGAATCAATGTATCACCACTTGTACAACACAATGCAAAACAATACCACAAGAGGTTACGCAAGCGATGGATCAACAATTTCACATCGCATATCGCCACGTGCTCTTTGTTTATTTTTATTCTATGCTTTCAGCAAAACATAACACAGAAGAGGGGCTAAGTACCCATCTGACCGAAGAAGAAAAGTAAGTAAATAAATTAACAACAAAGAACTTAGACCTGAGCGTGACCACCACATGAATCATTCTCAAAGTTCGTGAAAAGCTTCAATGGCACCAGATGAGTCAAGAACTCTATTAAGATGGTAAAAACTCTCACGTTGAGCTTATTATATCCTGCATATGTCTGTTATTTACTCTGGCAATTGGATGCATCACGAAAAGCTTCACTGATGCCATCTTACGTCAGCCATCATGATAGCCTTTCCATCAAGGTTCATATCATCAACGAAAATCTGTTGACAAAGCAACAAAACATTTTATTCAGTCCCAAATGGATACCTATAAAGATGTGACATTCTTCTTTCCAGTCACCTTTGCTTCATGATGCCTATTCTTTGTCGATGCATTTTGCTAATCATGGAACGCAGCTTGGGGTGTACTTATTCAAGGCTAGTAGGTATGACCCAGCTGCTCTTTGTTAAGTCAAGTAAAGAAAATGACATTTATTGGTTAATTTTTGTCACAGCCAATCAGAGCACAGCTTGTGCCAATCAGCTTGGAGTATTTGGTCTATTTTCATGCAGTTGTCTAACTTTTGGGGCTCAATCTTTCTCTGTCTGAAGTATGAATTTTTGGTTGATGCTTTCTCATCCTGTATTTTAAGGTAGGTAGCTATCCAGTAGGCGCTTGATTCTGATGATGCGGAACCAAACTGCCATTCGTACGGTTGATTTTAGTGGAGGAACCCAAGGTCATGGTACCCCGAAGCTGCGGTAAGAGCTACAGGGACCGTAGGGCACTCAGAGGTCTCCTCCACTAACGTCATTCATAGTAGATACCCCTGCCAGACAGCCACAATGCAATATATATATTCGTCCAACTAATCTGACTGTGCGTCTTTCAACTCCAAATCACGACGGTTAAGGTTCCTTTTTGCGTCACGACATAACGCGACATTTGCACTTGAGTATCACAAAAGGAACTCTACGATTATCTACATATCTTCACGAATAAGGAAAAGGAAAAAGAAGAAAGGGAAAAAGATAGTTCTCACGATGGAGCGTCTAAACTATCACCCCGCCTTCGGCAACAACGCGATGCCCTCTGCGCCATGGGCTCGACGACCTCCCAGTCCGCCCTTTATTCACATCCCTCCCACAGGCCAGACAGGAGGCGTATCGGTTCCAGGTCTCATGCCGTCATACGAGAACGTCGACTCGAGTCAACTCACAGCACGCGATGTCGAAATCATCACACAGAACGTAACTCAGATAGCGACCGACCGTGCAGCAGATTGGGCTTACGAACAACGCCGCGAAGCTCAGCAAGTCCTCGACTTCCTCTACCTTGGCCCGAACAGTGTTGTCAAAGATCATGCTTTTCTCCAGCGAGAAGGTATCACGATGGTTTTGGTTGCCAGGGACGCGCGGATGAGGGGTGTCAAACTCATGAGTGTTGAGAAGGCGGCTCAGGCGCTTGGTATTAAGGTGCATTACGTGGACGTCGAAGGATACGACAATCTTATTGGTTGCTTTCCTAGCATGATAAGCGCTGTCAACGAACATCTCCTCTCCGTCTACCACAGTCAAGCGCAGGGAAAGAGTCACGATGGAAACCTTGTGGTAGAGCCGAGCAAGTTTCGCCGCGGCAAGGTGTTATTTGCATGCGAAACTGGGAATGAACGCTCCGCCGCTATCGCTGCGGCGTACATCATGGCCGTATTTGGCAAGGACATGGTCACGGCTGTACAGTTCATCTGCATCCAGCGCTTTTGTTGTTGCTTTGACGAGGACGTCAAGCGCAAGCTGCAGAGTTGGGAGGATATCTTACGGGCCCGGTCTCAGGTGGCTTCCCAAGCTGCCACGCCACAGAATACGATACATACGAAGCGCCAGATTGAAGAAGTTGGTCAAAGCTCTGAGGTTCGAGATGGTTCTACGCTGGATGAGGATCGTTTCCAGGGGAGAGAGAAATTTCGGCCCTTTGTCGATGTTTAAGGTGATGGGGGGCTGATGTGAAGCTGAGAGCAGGACAAGCATGCGAATGGCGTTGGGTCTACTGTATCAGATACCCTGTATAATTAGTGATACTTTCGCGGTTGTTCAATGATTATTGCATTTTCCTCAGAGGTACTTCGGGTTGTTTTGATTTTTTTTGGGGGGTGCTTTTAGCAATCTGATGAGTTGGTAATGATAGAGAGAGCAATAGATTTTCAATTACATTCTACCACAATGAGATGAGATTCCCTGCGAGTTTGAAATCTGATAGCGAAGAATATGTGAATGAATTGCCTTTTTCTTTGGAAATTATAGCTAGTATTGATACTCAGCTACAACTACTAACGTTAGTTGGGTCGTCTTGAGATAGTCCAGCACCTCCCTCCAGCAATTGACTGACTCTAAGGTGAACTTCTTCTTGAAAAGTAATTCTTCGTCTCAATGTCCTCTTTGATTTTTAGTTCTGTTCGAAACCTCAGTTCTATCCATTGATAAACAGGCGTAAGGCAAAAACTCAATCTTCGAAGCGTCATACGACAACAATGTAAGGTTCGTAGGGATTACATGCTATTGATGCCTCGTGTGTTTTTAGAAATATGAAACCTACTTGATCAAACTTCTCTCATCAGTAATGAACTAGATTTTTCTCGTTGCAGATTAAATAACAGAGGCCGAAAAGCTAGATTCAAGGATCCCCTTCTTCGCCTATAAAATCCCAGGCTCTCCCCCCTTGATCTGTTCGTTTGATTTTTCTCTCACCAAAAGATATCAGTCTTGTATTCTATTGATCACTCTAGATTCTATAGACTCATATCTTCATATCTCCATATCTTCGTATCCCTCACCTTCGACTCGACATCACCTATAGTACACCAAGGTACGTCTATATATACTTGCACTTACATCTTCACCTTCACCTTCACCACACGATATTACGACACACACTCGCCAAAAATGGCTCCTCGTCGTCGCTACCCAGTCTGGAAGATGGAGGTTGAGGTGTCAGAAAGCGCTATGGAAGAGGCAAGATGCCAATTAAATAGAGCTAATGCGGCCCAAATGTCCAATGCCTTCCAGCCTAGGACACTCCCCCAAGCAATCATGTCGCCGCAGCAATTTGTGCAGGCGAACCAAAACGTGTCACCTATGCTCCAGCCGGAGGGCAACTACATATTCCGAGGAGCTCAGCCTGGACACTTTGGGAGCCAGCCCAACCCCTATCTCCTCCAACCACAGGCCCCTAATGGTCTTCAAGCATACTGTTTTGAAGGAGTGCCTCAATCGCAGGCCCCTAATGGTCTTCAAGCACACTGTTTTGGAGGAGTGCCTCAATCGCAGGCCCCTAATGTCCCTCAAGCATACCATTTCAGAGGAGTGCCTCAGGGCACTCAATCTAGACAGTTCGGGGGCCAGCCTGGCCCCTTCCTTTATCAGCCTCAGGCCCCTCAGGCACACCATTTTGGAGGAGTGCATCAGGGTACTCAACCTGTACAGTCTGGGGGCCAGCTCAGCCCCTTCCTATCTCACCCACAGGCCTTGAATGTCCTCCAAGTACCCCAATCTGGAGGACTGCCTCAAGGTCTACAAAATCAGCATTGGGGACAAGGGGGTCAGCAAGCCCAACCCATCCTACCTCAGCCCCTAGGACAGAGGACTTGGCCTCGGACTTCTCCGATCGTCCAAATCGATCCAAGATGGACCCCAGAACAGAGGGACGAGGGGTTGAGGAAGGCGCAGACGGCGCAGGAGGCAGACAACAATAGGATGCAAGGGTTTATGGGGCCCAGGAACAGCCAAGCCCAGCCCGTCGAACAATCCGGACCTGAGATGAAGCAGCTTCCTGACGCTCAGCCGGCTCCTCAAGAAGAGGCTGCTCAAGAGGCCCAGGGGGTTGACGACCTCTCCAGGCCTGAAGATGTGCCTTCACACGACTGGATATCCGCACTAGAAATGGCCCAAGGGTTCAAACGTGGCCATCTAGCCCCAGAAGCTTTGTTGTTTGATGAGGATGAAGCGGATGGCGACCCTCTCAGTCTATATTATCGCACTTCCCATACGGCCAGACAAATACGCCTGGGGCTTCCTCCCCTGGAACCCTTATTTGGCGCGCAGGCAAGCCAGATGCTCGGGCCTGGGGATCCTGAGCTACCTCCAGTTCCGATCGGGAAGTACCTGGGGCCACTGACACCAGTCTAGCAGGGTAACAAGACTTGGGGGGGCTGTTGAACGACAACCCTGAGGCGTGCGGAACACGTCTTGTTATGTGTGACAGGGCTGTTATGATGGTGGAGTACTTCTGGAGGTTACATGGTTGATGGGTTGTTATGATGGGGGGGGGGGAGTAATTCTGGAGTTTATAGGGGCAAGTTTTTAGTTAACGGGCTGAGAAGAAGTGTTGGATCTTTTACGATGGAGGAGCAAAGTATGAAAGGAAGAGTATATGAATATGCTCCGTTTTCCTGTTTACATACTATCTTGTTGAGTGGGTTGAGAAGAATGCGTTGTATAGATTAGAGTGGAGCAGAGTCTTGGATTGCAAAATAATTTCGCCTCATGTAGTTCTAGTGTGTTGCTGTCTCTTTTGAGGATTTTGTAACTCTGATGGAAAAGTCACTGTGTTGTCTGATACGGTATAATACCTCTGATTGCATAGAAGCAAACTGCCGTGGGATGACTCATGGGATATCCTGATATACCTAATCTCGAAAACTATGGTGTTTTGCATGTTGAGGAACTTTAATGTAGGCAAACAAAGTCGTACATTAAGGACTATTCTTTGCCTTAAGTGACACGCCAACAATAAGGTAGATTGCATATAAAAACGGATTGTGTTTCGGTATGTCTATCAACAGGCAAACACTTGTAAAGGCGGTTGCCAGTGCCTTCCAGCTGTCGCATTAATGCAATCACCCGCACTTTCAGTCTTCGCCCTCTTCGCCCAAACAACATCGACTCTCCACCTTTTTATTTTGTTCTACAAATACCTTCATCGTTCCGCCAGCAATTTCACTTACGGAATAGCCAAGCAGTTCCTTCAGCCTTGGCTTGGGCACACCGACATCTCAACATGGCCTCGCAAGACGGCGACGCGTCAACACGACATGTGTCGCAAGTCACAGCGTCCGAAGCCATATATGAGGATGTACAAGGAACTTTGAATCATCAGCTACACCAAGACCAGACCAAAGAATCCCCCAGTGCACCCGTTCAGGACCCAGCGTCGGCGTCGGCGACAGACCCCGATGAGCCCGAGTACATCGACACTGCCGACGAGGATGACCTATATCGCCTGACTGTTAACCATTCGAAGCCACAGAGGATGACAGAAAAGAAGCTCCGTGACCACGCAGTCCTTCAGGCCTTCATAGAAAAGTCTCAGCGTGAGGCTGCAAAGAGCGCTCTCGTCACCATTAACGACCCCGAAAAGCAGTCTTTGGCTCAAATTATTCACATGAGCGAGAACCGAAGAATCATTGCGACTCCACGGGAATATCAGATCGAACTTTTTGAGAGAGCCAAGGAGAAAAACACTATTGTGGTCCTGCCTACAGGTATTCCTATTCCTCCCATTCCTCTGACATCTTAACAGTGCGCTGACAGCTACAGTACAGGTTCTGGCAAAACACTCATCTCCGCACTACTTCTTCGACATCATTTAGAACAAGAAGTCGAAGCTCGAGCTCTCGGAAAACCCAAGAAGGTGGCCTTCTTCTTGGTTGAAAAGGTAGCCCTTTGCGTTCAGCAACATGCTGTCCTGGACTGCAACCTCGGACAATATCCTATCACAAAGTTTACAGGCAACACCACCGGGTTGGCCAAGACCGAGAAATACTGGGATGAACAATTCAGCGAAAATATGGTCGTGGTCTGTACTGCGCAGATTCTTCTTGATTGTCTCAACAACGGCTTCATCGGAATGTCTCAGATCAACCTACTCATTTTCGATGAGGCACACCACGCTAAGAAGGGACATCCATATGCACGCATCATGAAGCATCACTACTTTCGACATCAGGGTGACCGACCACGAATCCTAGGCATGACCGCATCGCCTGTAGACTCCCATACAAAAGACGTGAAAGCCACAGCTCTGGAGCTTGAACATGCTCTCGATAGTGAGATCGCAACCATTTCCGAAGAGGTGTTAATGGAATCAATGGCTCGTCAAAAACAAATCGAAGAGGTGGCTCATTATAGCTCACTCAAGATTCCAGATGATACAGTGACACCGCTGTGGGCTAAGATTCTTGAACAAGTCTCTCAGAACGAGCAATTCAAGGCGCCGCTTGACTTCACCAAAGAAGCTTCTTCATCTCTCGGTCCTTGGTGTGCGGATCAGTACTGGCGACTTCTCATCACTGACAACGAAATCGCTCGGTTGGCAGCCAGAAGCGATCGAGAATTCGCCCAGGACTTTGCAGTTACCAGATCAGACCAAGCAGCAGAAGCTATCCGACGCGTACAACATATTGTCAATAGCCATCACTTCGGCACCATTAAGCCCTCGTCCGAGGAACTATCTTCCAAGGTGAAGAAGCTGCATGAAATCTTGCACCATGCTTTTACGGTTGACAACACTAAACGTTGCATCGTATTCGTTGAGAAGAGATATACAGCTTGTTTACTTTCGGATCTCTATCACAACACTTCCATGAAGATTCCGGGCATGGTTCCTTCGTACATGGTATGCTGCCGTTTCTCAATTGTCACAAAGACTAATCATTACAGGTCGGCTGTCAATCTACCAACTCAAACCTTGGCAACATGTCCTTTCGAGATCAAGTTGTGACACTTCAAAAGTTCAAGAGAGGCGAGGTAAACTGCCTCTTTGCGACTGGTGTCGCAGAAGAGGGTATCGATGTTCCAGATTGCGATCTTGTTATTCGATTCGACCTTTACCATTCCGTCATTCAGTACTTGCAATCCAAAGGTCGTGCAAGGCAAGCATACTCCAGATACATCACCATGTTGGAGGAGGACAATAGGAGACAGCTTCGAAGCTTGAGGCAGGCAGGGAAAAATGCTACGGCTCTTCAGAAGTTCTGCATCTCCCTTCCCTTGAACAGAAAACTACAAGATGAATCAATCGATGCTGTGAATGAGATGCAGAATGAGCTGGTGCTCGGGAACGTACACGAGATCCCTTCAACGGGGGCACGTCTTACTTTCCCTTCCAGTCTTGAACTTCTAGCCAAGTTTGTTTGTTCTGGATCAAATGAGGACCGCGGCAGGCTTGAGTATCAAGTCCGGAAAAACGAGTCTGGAAAGTTTATTGCTGACGCTATCCTCCCGCTTTCTTTTCCAATCAACTTTATGTCAGGTTTCCCCCAGCGTAGCAGGTTGCTAGCCAAATGCTCTGCAGCTTTTGAGACTTGCAAGGAATTGATCAGACGGAAGTACATTGACGGACACCTTCAATCTACATTGGAGAAGAAGGCTCACGTCATGCGCAACGCTCGTCTGGGGATCAGTCCAAACAAAAAGGCCGACTACGACATGCGCCTGCGACCGAACATCTGGGATATAAGAGGAGACTGCACTCAGCTTTTCATCACAACAATTACTCTTGATAGCGCAATTGATCCAGGAGAAGACCGATCTAGTAAATCGCTGATTCTTCTTTCACGGAAGCCGCTGCCAAAACTACCTGGAGTTCCCTTGTTCTTTGGCAACGGACGCTCATATGTAGCTCAGTTAACTTCAGCTATGAGACCTTTTAAGCTGTCCAATGATGAAATCGAGGGGTTGGCCCAGTTCACCCTCAGAGTCTTTGCCGACGTGTTCAGTAAAGAATACGATGCTACTTATGATCAACTCCCGTATCTCCTTGCTCCTTGCACTGAAGACTCTAAACTTGCCGGAACTAAATCAGCGATTGACTGGGACACTGTCGATTTTGTCAAAAACAACGAAACTCTGGACTGGGAGAACCAGCCCAAGGAGTTCTTTGAGAAGAAGCTTGTTACTGATCCATATGATGGAGGACGCAAGCTTATCATCAAAGGCATCGACGAGTCGAAGAAGCCTTCTGACCCTACACCTGAGGGTGTTCCTGAATCGAGAAGTCGAGCTTATAGGTTTGTGGAGCCGACCATCAAAGAGTACAGCAACAGTCTCTATCCCAAATCTCGCTTGAAGGTTCAGTGGCGAGAGGATCAACATGTGGTCAAGGCAGAACTCCTGTCACTGCGACGAAATATGTTGGATGAGTTTCAAGTCGAAGAAGAGGTCAATAAGGACTGCTTTGTGATCTTGGAGCCTCTCAACGTGTCACCGGTAAGTTTGGTTTAACCTTGCAATTTCTCGCTAACGGACCCAGTTACCCATTGATGTGGTTCTCATTGCCATGACATTTCCGGCCATCATTCATCGGATCGATTCTGCCTTAATTGCGTTGGATGCTTGCGCTCTCCTCGGCCTATCCATCCCACCAACCCTGGCGCTCGAAGCCATGACTAAAGATAGTGACAACTCTGGAGATCATGGTAAAGATCAGATCAACTTTCAGCCTGGCATGGGCGACAACTATGAGCGACTGGAATTCTTGGGCGACTCATTCCTGAAGATGGCTACAACCATCTCAATCTTCACACTCATGCCCAATGGTGATGAAGGTACATACCACGTCGAACGCATGGTTCTCATCTGCAACCAGAACCTCTTCAACAACGCCGTTGACCGAAATCTTCAAGAGTACATACGATCTAAAGCTTTCGATAGACGGACATGGTACCCTGATCTCCCCCTCAAGAAGGGAAAGGCGCCCAAGACAATAATGCGGCATAACTTGGCCGACAAGACGATCGCTGATGTGTGTGAGGCTCTCATTGGCGCAGCCTATCTCTCAAGCAGGGACGGCAACATGAACATGGCTGTCAAAGCTGTAACACAAATGGTTAGACGCCCATATCACACGATGAATACTTTCGATGAATATTTCGCTTTTTACAAGGTTCCAGCGTGGCAGAAGGCTGAGGGCAATGCCAAGCAGCGCGACCTTGTACAGAAGGTAGCAGATGCTACGGGCTATCTCTTCAAGTCGCCGCCACTTGTTCACAGTGCGTTCAAGCATCCATCGTGGCCCTACGATGCTGTACCACATTACCAGCGCCTCGAGTTCCTGGGGGATGCTCTGCTAGATATGGCCATTATCGACTACCTCTATCGACGATTCCCGCTCGCTGACCCTCAGTGGCTGACAGAACATAAAATAGCCATGGTTTCAAACCAGTTTCTGGCCTGTCTCTGTGTCAAGCTCGACCTGCACAAACATCTTCTTTATACGACATCCTCTCTCATCGGCTACATTCACAACTTTGTCGCGGAGGTCAATTTAGCTGAAGAAGATGCTCGCAAGGAAGCTGAGGCAGAGGGAGTGCCTACGCGCATGGACTTTTGGATCAAGGCAACAGAGCCGCCGAAGGCTTGTGCAGATTCTGTCGAGGCTCTCGTTGGAGCCATCTTTGTGGATTCGCAGTACAACTACTCGGTCGTCGAAAGGTTCTTTACCCGGTTCATTGAACCGTACTTTGTGGACATGTCTCTCTATGATAGCTTTGCGAACAAGCATCCTGCCACGTTTCTTTCCAAAAAGATGCACAAGGAACTCGGTTGTGCAAATTGGCGCATCAGCGCAGAGGCCGTACCTTGCGGCGTTGAGGGCGGCCTCGCTGTCTTGAAAGAGAGCGACGTTGTGGCCGTCTTTATGGTGCATCAACAAGTCATTGCAAACGCAACATGCAAGAGCGGACGATATTCCAAAATTGCTGTCGCAAAGCAGGGGCTTGAGATTATCAATTCATTTGGCAATGACTTTGCAGCGGCAAAGAAGGCTCTGGGGTGTGATTGCAAGTTCGGGATGGGGGAGGTTGAGGAGGTTGATCATGGAACTGCTATTTAGATGAAAGTCTTGCCGTCCAGAATTGGAAGTGACATGACAGGTTCATTTCAGTCCATAGTTGCGGTTTCTTTAAGAAGATTCTGTAGCGAGTTCACAAAGCAAACTGAATTGAGTGAGATACAATTGTTGGATCCGTGGTCCTTGGTGACAATTTGCAGGGTACTCAATCGTTGTAGAACAACAGCACATGAAGACACAAGGCGGTCAAGACTGTCAATTCCCATCCGCCAAAAAGCCCAACATCTATAGGTATAACATCTTCGTATCACGGTCATTAAAGCAGTTAGCTAGCCCTCTTGGCCAAGTGGTAAGGCGTCGCACTCGTAATGCGAAGATCACTGGTTCGATTCCAGTACGGGGCATTAGATTATTTTGCTTTGCCATTTCTGCGTATTTTTTTTGCCTCCTGTTGTGATGTACCAAGATTTGTTGTTATGGTTGGTGATTGATATCATGCCGCTCCTAAAAGTGTGGTAAGGTGTTTCTTTATATGCTCATCACGATACTTTCCATGTTGTCTTGAATTGTCAAAGGCTTGTGGTAGTCTACAAAGAATACGCATTGGTATCATCATTGTGTTATATAACCCGCCCAAGATATCCCAATCCGATAATGCTATACCAAGATATTCGACCAACCCAATCCAGATTCTCATAAGCCCCAAAAATCATGATACAAAAGAAAAATCCAACAGAGAATCATCAAGATCGTGTATACTAAGCCCAATAAACTCCTTGCTCGCTCATATATCATTCATTAATCCTCTGTATCCGCCGCACATCCTTCCTCATCCTCCCTCTGCTGTCTTTCTTTGCGCTTCATTGCCTTGCGGAGTTTAATGGCTGTCTGAATGTCTACCTTTGCGTCGTCTTCTTCAGTAAGGCCATACTGATCCAGACCCAGCTGGCGAAGGTCAATACCGAGCTCGGCGAGAGAGACAAAGCCTGGACCTGGGGGGATGTCATTTTCCCAGAACGAGTCCGAGTCTTCTTCGTCGGATAAAGAGCCGCGACGAGTGCGGCGTGGGGTATTTGTCCGAGCGTGGCTTTGGTGTTGGCGCGATCTTCGAGGAGTAGATTTGTTGCTGCGCGTTTGTGGGCGGCGAGGACTCTTTGGAGTCTTAGGGCGCTTGGAAACGGTTGGTTCAGAGGGTATTTGAGGGATGGGAGGAGGTGAAGAGGGTGCCTTGGGGATAGGAAGTGGCTCAAAAAGACCGGGAAGGCCGTCACCAGTCATGCCGTAGTTGTCTTTGAGTAAAAGACCTTCTTCGTCGCGGCGCTTCTCTTTCCATGCGACGAACGAGTCTATCGAGTCTTCACTTGCATCGGAGACGTAGAGATCCAGCTCGAGGCCTGCGTTCATGGGATGACCCAAGTCTCGCTCCATTTCTATCCGTGAAGGGACAAGAGTTTCGGCGGAGAAATCGTCATCGCCTGCGTTATAGTAGTTAGTTTGGTTTCCTGTATTGCTTTGTTCGTGCTCAGGACGCATCTTGATAGATGGAGGAAAAGACGCATCGATGGATGTGCTCGGTGTATGCTGGCCTGCAGATCTAGGGTATTGATTGCTCGAAAAGCCAGAGGACATTGTCGTAGGTGTCACGCATGGCTGAGACTGGAGAGTTAGGGATGACATTCGCACCGGAATGTGTTCGTTGATATCGTCAAGACGCTGATTGCGCAGAACAGAACTGGCCATAGAGCGAGAGCGTGAGAAGGACTTGTCGATGGATGAAGAGCTGGATGGACGCGAAGGTTGAGAGACTTCGCTGCGGGGATAAGATGAGAAGGGTGGCGCTCCGTGGTATAATTCGGGCCTTGTGTAGTGTGTCTCGCGGCGAGTATCGTAGCGATTATAGTTCGGCTCGAGATAGGTGCTCGACCGTTGTTCAGGCTGTCTGAACCTTGCGGGAACAGCCGGACATGGCGCTGGCTCGTCATAGGCCTCGTCGACGATATTGTCAACCTCTGCACGACCAACGCTTCGTCTTCGGCTTCGGCCTTCACTTGTCTTGGGGCGGGAACGCTGTACTGGCGGTGGTGATGAGGATGTATCATATGAAAAGCTTGAGAGTGACGGGTGTAGACTGAGAGGTCTGGGTTTCTGGCGTTCAGTCTCTTGTGCTGGGGGAGATGCAAATGCGTTGAAAGATCTTCTTCGATCTTGCATTGATGCCGTTCCTGGTGCAAGACTTGCTTGGCATGTATCTGGTCGTTTATCTATACGAAGATGTGATTTACTTGATCGTTTCGTATCATTACCCATTGGCGTTGAGAACGACCTCCATGCCGATGAACTAGTAGGCCTAGACCAAGCCTCTCGTATCGTCCCCAAATCTCCATGCGGAACACCAGGATAAGGCGCAGCATCGTCATCGTCCTCCTCCTCCTCCTCAAACTCCCATGATTGATCCTCGTTAGCCTGCAAAGTGAGACGTCCACTTCCCGAGAGGCGATAGAAGGCTTTGACGGCGGCGCTATTAAGGTTCAGGCCGTTCTCACCCACGTTCCGCTCGGCAACGTCTTCCCCGTATTCACGTGCGCCAGACGCTGCGACACGTGAGCGAAAGTTTGAAGGCTTGAGTTCACCCTGGGCGTCGAGCACGTCAATAAAAGAAGTGCGTTTTGACTCGATGGAGCCCTCGCGGCGGTGGTGCGTAGGAATAGACGGGACCGGAGGTGGTTTCTCGATGCGGCCTCGGGTAGGCCTTTCGGGGACACTCCATGCTGAATTGGAGCTTCGGATGCTGCGAGACAGAGAGCGAGGTCGTGATGCTAGGCTGTTGATGTGGTTTGGTGCTGTAGTTGGTCGTGAGGGGGAGAGTTCGCGGAATCGGGGGACCAGAGGAGGAGGTGCCGATGGGTCGAGATTGGCATCGTGAGATGATACCATTGACAGTTGGGCTTGACTGCGTTTTCTGGCTGCTCGTTGCAATTGATCCAAGACGTTGGGTCCATTTCCAGCGACTGGATATGTTCCTGTATATGGTGTTAGGTGACTGATAGAACGGGCGTGTGTGTTTTGCTAGATACCTTGAATTGGAGGAACAGAAGCAACAGTTGAATTGTAGGCTTGGCCCTTGATAGAAGCCTGGTTCGTATTCGTCTTGCGGGCGAAAATGTTGCTAAAGAAGCCCATGATGATCGCCTCGCCCTGCCATGCGGCAGGTTGGCGTCGAGAAAGAGTCTCTGCGATATAGTACTGGGATATTTCACTTTCTCAACTGGACTGGACTGGACTGGACTGGACACCTAAGCAATCAGGAAATGATGTGCTATGAGCATTCCGAAGTGGAAGTGAGGGAAAACAAAAATGGGCGTAACCGTTCTTTTTAACGTTAGTACAACCTGGGGAAAGAAGGGAGAATAAAAAACGTCACAGACGCTGATTGGACTGAAGAAAAGTTAAAAAGAATGGGCTTGTCTCTGGAGTTATACTTTTGCTTTTAGACGCAGACAAGAGACAGAGGCAGAGAATCTTATGCACAACCTTCTCTTCTTTTCTAATCAAGATCCTTGGCTCAACAGACAGGCTCTAGGACCTCTGGGTTTACCAAGCAGGGGTACGGCGTAGACCTGGCTAAGGCTAGTGATGACGCGAACGAACGAACGAACGAACGAACGAAAGCGCCATCCTTGACAAGAGAGGATCCGTGCAGATGAGGGATGACAGACAATGACAGTGACAATGACAGTGGTAGGTTTATGGCTGTTGGTGGCGAATACATGAGTAGGCAAGTGAGTAACTCCTTGCTTAGGCTGTGAATGAAGAGAATGCCATGAACAGACTAGACTGTCTCTTGTCTCTCTAAGAAAGACATATAATTCCAGTCAACATAGAGAGACTTTCCAATCGACACGGTCTACGGGACCCGATTGTCCCCCAGGATCAGGATCAGGATCAGGATCAGGATCAGGGTCGGGATCAGGGGACGTCTGACTTGCAGCACCCCTGAACCTGAATTCTCCATCCCCCTCCGGATAGATGCAGGGACCAAATCTCACTCAGGGGCTAACGTAGCATGACACACTAGACGAACTATCGGAAATGCCACAATAGACACTTGCATTTTGCAATATTTGACTAAAACACGACGCGTCAACTCGTAACCTTAGCCAATAATTCATTCGAACAAAGGTTTGTCTAACTACCGTTAGTAAATGCCCTGCAGCTGGCTGACGCCATCTCGTCAAGTTGAAACGGTTCTCTTGACAGGGTATTCAGTCATCGAGAACCTAGAACAACGATGAGGTTCCTCAAACAAGCAGTCACCGTCCCCATCGCCCCCCATTTGTGCAGCCCGTCACTGCAACCTGATACTTTGCCTGAATGCAGCCGGTCCCGAGTCCCAAGTCCCAAGTCCCAAGTGTGACCATTGTTAAATAGTACGAGTCATGCTACCAATCCCACGTGGTTATGAGGGTCTTTGACGGTTTCAACCTTGAACCCAAAGCTTCCGTTCCGTTGTCCTGGGACGGAGCTGTCAAAAAGGAAAAAAGAATTCCGTCAAACTAAGTTTCAAGAGTGTGGAGTTGCCAAGAACGAGGGTGTGAGTGAAGCGATATCGTATTTCAGCAAACGAGGTTGCAACACGGGCACGTTGCGTTACCTTGACGCGGGAACGGGCCGCTTATAGAATTGAGTTTGATGATACTATATTTTTTGCGTTTAGTGCGAGATTGGTAATGTTATCTGCTGTTCTTGTTTGTGTTTGTGCTTGTGTTTATCTGTGCTCATATTGTTACCGATATTTGTGCTACAACCGAGAGTTAGATTAATTGTCAAGTCACATTACAGCAGTAGATCTCAATCATCTCAAGGCTAGCGCGGAGCCGGTCCCACGCTTGTGGTCCCTAGGTATTTTCTTGTCTGTTGGCGGGATGAAGATTTTGGAGATGAGATGAAATAGTGCAGGATATTAAAGCGCTGGGGTTTCAACTACTGAAAAAAAAAAAAAAATGAAAATGAAAAAAAAAAAAGAAAAGACAAAAAAAAAAGAAAGGTTGCTGCTTACGGGTATCTTAATGTTTCACATATCAGTTGTTTATATGCACATGGATGCTATAATAGACCTTCACTGCTCGGAACCTAGTACTATTCCTTCGTTCCCTGCTTTGAGCCCTACCAACTTGTACGAAACAAGCAAATTTCGTTTGTCAATGTGCTTTTGACAAGCCAGGCTAAATGATTTGGCCTTGAGCCGGACAAAAACTAAATCTCGGCATTGACAATGGCAGCGCTGATCGTACCGCTAGGGACGTTTCGGGGAGCAAAAGGATCAGCAGTCCAAGTTGATGATTGTCTCTTGTTTCGATGCGATTGGCGAGAGTTGAAGCTGAGATCAAAATGAGGCGGAATTGTCGCAAGCTTTGTGTGGCTGATGGTGTTGAGGGGGTGATACTAGGTACGAGGACGATAGATTAATTATGATTCCCTATAATGTCCCTCCATAAATCTTTGACAAGTAAACTAGATAAATGCCCAACTCAAGCCGAGGGATTCATATGTCAACTAAGCACAAGGCAATGCGTAACTTTACTTGGTAATCGGATGCAGACTTAGAGCTGCCTTTAGGCGTCTTCAGGCGACGTCATTACTGTACCTACAGCGACACTGTGCAAAGAACCCCGCCATACGTGGGGCTGGACTTTAAGGTATTCTCCAGGTCAGTTCTTCCAGCTTGATCATCATCACAACTCATAACCACATCAACACGCCTAAACATATCTTCTACAGTCGCAAGATACCACAGCAGTCCAAAATGTCTACCACAACAGACCCCAACCCCTCCGATGCCCGTCCCGCATTCATCCCCCTCGAAGCCAACCCCCAGCTCATGACGACGCTCATCCACAAGCTCGGTGTCTCGGATGCTCTTGAGATGCACGATGTCTATTCCCTCACCGACCCCGAACTGCTCGCTTTCATTCCACGCCCCGCGCTGGCCCTGTTGCTTGTGTTCCCTGTTAGCGCCGTCTACGAGAGCCACCGCATGGCAGAGGATAGCTTGACCGAGGAGTACAAGGGCAAGGGAGACACGGAGCCTGTTCTGTGGTGGCCACAAACTATTCGCAACGCTTGCGGTCTTATGGGTCTGCTGCATGCCGTGAGCAACGGTAATGCGCGCAACTTTATTGGTGCGTCTTAGTTTTTGATTGTGTTAGATACATTGGCTGACGCGTTGACAGAGGAGGACTCTACGCTCGACGTGATCATCAAGAAGAGCGCCCCCCTCGATCCCAATGGTCGTGCAAAGGTTCTAGAAACGACGCCCGATCTCGCGACTGCTCACAAAGAGGCTGCTACTCAAGGCGACACGCCTGCGCCAGCTGCAGAGGACGACGTTGAGCTGCACTACGTCTGCTTCGCCAAGGGAACGGACGGTGGACTGTGGGAGCTTGACGGGCGACGAAAGGGTCCTATTCGACGGGGTGATTTGGAGGAGGATGAGGATGTGTTGAGTGCAAAGGGGTTGCACTTGGGTGCGCTCAAGTTTTTGGAGCGTGAGGGTGCGGATTTGAGGTTTAGCGCTGTCGCGTTGGCTGGATCTGTTGATTAGATGGATGAAGAATAAGATACCCAAGATGGAGCGGACTTGGACGTGTAATAGATACTCTCTGTTCTAGAATCTGTGTTTCGCTGACAAACCCTGGCAGGCTTCTCTTGTGAAAGCTGAGATTTACCCATCATATTTAGTCTAATTGTGTTTAATAGTTTTGAACCATGGCCTAGACAAAAGTCGTTGCTTTAATTATGACAGAGATATAACTAGAATCTGACGGGCTGGTATAGTCTAGTTAGCGCTCAGTTATTTTGAGAAGCTGAATACGTGCAAGGCAGACTCTCGAAGCCACGTCTTAACTCAGCTCCCCACTTGCGAAGGCAGCAATTTACTATATATATTCACCCATATCGGCTCCATAAACGCTCAGTACGCCAATTAAACTACTCCTCATCATGCGTAAGTTAAATGGATACCAACTCGATAACCGCTGACAAGTTTAGGAATCGCTCGTTGGCTCTTGGGAGGAGGTCCTGAACATGTTGGCCTCGTGTTGGGAAATGATGCTTCAGGGAAAACGACACTTCTTCACAGGTTGAAGCTGGGACTTTGGGTTACGACTATACCGACCATAGGGTTTAATATTGAGACCCTTGAGTATCCCGATGGCGGAAAAGTTACGCTGTGGGACATTGGAGGTGGGATTGTCTGGACGATATCTTGCGTCTTATGCTAACGACCTACAGGATGCGACAAGATGAGGCCTCTTACTGGTCTCTACATGATCAAAGAGCGCTTTATAGTCTTTGTTCAGAGCGTCCAAGATCTAGATCCGGACAGAGTCGAATTTTCTCTAGAGTATCTCCGTATGTGTATGGAGATGATGATGGAGCATGGTGCGAAGGACATGTTTGTTCTCTTCAACAAACAAGATTTGCTTGCACCAGATGAGAGAGAAGCAGTCATAAACGACCTAAAAGGAAAGATTGAGTCTGAGATTGCACCATATGCCAATACTCTTGATGTCAAGATTATGGACTATCCTGGCCTGAGTGCAGCTACGGGTGAGCAGCTTCATCATGTTATGAGTGAGATCAGGCAGACGTTGGGACAAACAGAGAAACCTGCGACGGATACAAAAAAAGTGATAGAAAAGATTGAGAAAGGTCCGAGTGAGGAGGAGCTTATTGAGAGGATCAACAAGGCAAATGCGGAGAGTGTTGACGCACACAGCTTCTGGGAAGCTTTCATGGACGGGAGCCTTTCGGTCTGGGACCATTACACTCATCTTAGAGCAGGGTTTTTTGTCATGCATGATTGCTTTGCTAGGGGTCTGGGGTTGTTAGAATGCGCTGATGACTTTATGGCACATCTGAATCGACTGCGAGAGGGAAACCCAGAGAGATTTCGCAATACTGCACACAAGTACGTGTGTCCTTTACCTCTTAATTCCGCTCACTAACACTGCAAGGACAATGACCATTTTCTGGCTTCATCAAATACAAGTCGCATCTATCGATTACCAAACCAGCAAGCAACTCGACAAGTTCCCTGCCCAAAACAAGTACGCAGACATTGTTCTCTCAGCACCACGTCTTATGAATTCTGGACTATGGAGGTTTTATTACTCTAAAGATTTGCTATTTACACCGGAAGCGCGGGAGGATTGGCATCTTCCTGATCTGCAGCCGCTCCCTACAATTTCTCAGACAAATCTCTCCGACGGGCGTTTACCACAGCACAGCGGTGTGAAACACGATGATCGGCTACCCCGGTTCGCATTCTCGGTGGTTCAAAAGACACTGTCTTCAAAGCTTAGACGTGGAGGGGTTGTTAAGCAGGCTCTTGACGCTTTGCAATCGTCGACAATGCGTCTCCGGGCGTCTGATCCTTCGATTCCACCGTACTCGGAGACGCAGGCATATTTTTGGATTCAGATTGTTCATGCCTATCTCAGGTCTCTAGAAGTAGAATCGTCTCAGAGTGTGGGATTCAATGGATCTGTCTCGACTCTTACTTTTCAGGCGTTCAAGTCTCTCTTCGACATAAACGGAGACGAGTGGCGCGAATATTACTCGAAATCTACATGGGAAGGTATTCCAGCTCGAATGAGTTTTGTGAATCCTGACAAGAAGGCTCTCCCGAATGTTTTTGGCATGCCTTCTCAAGCGAGGATAGACCTCGCTCGTTCACAAATGGTTAACGCCATCAGCCATCGCTCTACAAGATCTTCAGACATACCACCCCGTGAAGATCTAGATTTCTTCGCTGCAGTACTCATAGATGAGGCAAAACTTATGCCAGAAGATGAAATCAACGTTGAAAACCATGCGAGTTTACTACGCTTTCTGTATAGGCGGCTATCAGGCCAGAGCAAGTCTTCTGCTACGAGTACCAAACAAGGTGATGCCTTATTAGCTTCTTCAACGGCATTGGAGATTTCTCGTCGGTTGGGAATGACACAGAGTGTGTTTTGGGTACAGCAGGTTCAGATTGCGTTGGCTGGGATGAGTGCGGTGTCTTTTGAGGTGTTTGCTAAGGGGAGTTCGTATTTGGCATATGAGGATCTACCGTTTGTTTATTACTCGCCGCAGTTGTGGCAGAGTGTTGAAGCAAAGGAGGCTTTTGTGCCGCCGGATAGACGGTCGCTTTCTAGTGTTGTGTTGTAGGGTGTAAGGATGTGGTGGTTAAAGCTTGTTGGCGGCTCCTTTGTTATGATCACGATCTTGTCTCTTGATTTGAAGTATATCTTTAGTGATGCGACCGAGGTCAGATGCGTAGTTAGTCTAACTTACAAATACGACCAGCCATGAGTTGTGATCCGCATCGCCGAAGCGGATACCCATACGGCGGCGACCCCCCGACCGGGACGGAGATTCATGTGAACGCCAGAACCTTGGCCAACAGCATTTGGACCGTCAGGAATATTGTTGCATGATAAACATCGGTAGATGTATCATATGACGCAAAATCTGGGGATTTGGTGACAGTTTCAGCATCTCACAGGTGCATCATGATGATATCATGCAACAACTCTTGAGGTTTAAGACACGGTCGATGGCATATGCAAAATAAGAAACAAAAATTGAGATATCATTATCAAAAAGCAAATTTACTTTTATGTCTTGTCTATTCTGTGACTATGTCTCATAGTAGCCTTCTCAAAGTCGCCCAACCAGCATGGCGAGCCTCAAACATTATCCCCAAAGTCGCTGCACAGTCATTCTCAATGTCGCACAAGCTTAGAGCTCCTGCTCCCATCCTTTTAGAGGAAAAAGAGAAGGGATTCGGGTTTGTTCGTCACAATAACCGTCCACCAAAGCCTAGATCAGTGGGTGTGACTGAGATTCGAGGGCCTTATTATTCTGTAATGGGCAAGCGATATCTACAGGATGTCCTAGAAACGTGAGTCTCAACATATATCCTTTAAAAATTTGCACAGCTGACAACCTTTAGGATGGGCCATCATGTAGATGGACTCAAGTTTGCTGGCGGTTCTTTTTCGCTGTTCACTGAGGAGAGGTTGAAAGAGCTTATCAACCTTGCTCATGAACACGATGTCTATGTCTCGACAGTAAGTTAATCCCCATAAAAGGGAGTTGAGGGGTTATATTAATGCACATGTTAGGGAGGATGGATGGAACATGTTCTCCTACAGTCTGATCCCACCTCAGCCGTGGACAAGTACCTCAAAAAGTGCAAGCAGCTCGGCTTCGACGTGATAGAAATCTCATCTGGATTCCTCTCCATCCCACAAGACGACTGGCTCCGCATCGTCGACAAGGTGCACGCAGAAGGTCTCATCGCCAAACCCGAATGCGGCATTCAATTCGGCGCAGGCGGCGACACAGAAGCCTCGGAGCTCTCCTCGCTGGGGGCATCTGACCCCTCAAAGATCATCAACATGGGAAAGCGATTCATCGATGAAGGCGTAGAGCGCATCATGATTGAGAGCGAGGGCATCACCGAGAATGTCAAGAGTTGGAGGACGGATGTGATTCAGCAGATTCTGAGGGAGCTGCCTCAGGAAAAAGTCATGTTTGAGGCAGCAGATCCAAAGGTGTTTAACTGGTATATTCGAGAGTTTGGTACGGATGTGAATTTGTTTGTGGATCATTCGCAGATTGTGCAGTTGTCTTGTTTGAGGGAGGGTATTTGGGGACAGTCTGATACATTCGGTTCCGTGGTGAACTATAGATAGGCCTTGAGGTGGATGGGACAGTAAACTGAGGACTATAGCAAAGGTTTTCAAAATTGTATATTGTATACAGTCTAATTCTATTCTACGAATTATTAGTAGGAGTTGGCTGACGTGCAACTCAACTCCCAAATCGTGATGCGATCATGATGCGTCACCTCGATTGGCGATGCAGACTGACATCATTGATAGCAGAGATAAATAACTCGATGCCCTGATTTCAATCCTACAAAAAAAAACATACAAATTCCATTCATCAATCGACTTGCTCTTCAACGATTTAATTTTCAATCTCTACTTCTCACAAGACATTACAGAATCCCTTCATTCAGAACTTCATCAACATGTCTCAAGCTGGTGAAAGCGGCACCTTCAAGCCTGTCCCAGAGGCACAGGGCCAAAATCTCCCTGGGTATGCTACTTTATCTATCACTATTATTCCGTGAGTTTGAGGTCTGACTGCGCGTTACAGAACTGAAAAGGCCATGAACCCAACGAGCGAGTCTACCAAGCTTGAAGGCAAGAATGAATTCTACGAATACAGAGCCGCCAACAAGCTCGACAGTGCCAAAGCTCTCATCACAGGTGGAGAGTAAGTTCACAAGACATCTAACATCCAAATACCTCTCTAATAATCGTCACAGCTCTGGAATTGGCCGATCAGTCGCTGTTCTCTTTGCCCGTGAAGGCGCAGACGTAACAATCGTCTACCTCCCAGAAGAGCAGGAGGATGCAGAAGACACAAAGAAAATGGTTGAGAAAGAGGGCCACAAATGTCTCCTCGTACCAGGTGATCTGATGGATAACGAGACATGTAAAAAGGCGGTGCAGAAACACGTTGATGAGTATGGCAAGATTGACATTCTGGTCAACAACGCAGGCAAACAGTTCTACTGCGAAGACTTCAAAGAAATTGACCTTGAGAATGTCGAGAGTACTTTCCGCAGCAATATTCTGGCCATTTTTGCCATTACCAAATATGCTCTTCATCACATGGAGACTGGTGGCTCGTAAGTATCCCCTTCTCAGATCTGAACTTGGCTGATTCTCCCCAGTATCATCAACTCGACATCGACAGTTGCCTTCAGAGGCACAGCCGCCATGGTAGACTACGCATCAACAAAGGGCGCCATCACATCCTTCACTCAGTCGCTGTCCAAGCAGCTTGTTTCCAAGGGCATCAGGGTCAATGCTGTCGCCCCGGGGCCGGTGCACACTCCTCTTCAGCCAGCTTCGCGACCGGCAGAGCAGATGGAAGGGTTTGGTAAGAATTCGAAGCTGGGTCGTGTTGGACAGCCGAGCGAGATTGCACCAAGCTATGTGTTTTTGGCTTCCAAGGATGCTACGCTCTTTCATGGACAGGTGCTTCATGCGTATCCGCTCGGCGATTAAATGCCGTGCATGCGCGGGCCTTTATAGGGTTGTAAATAACTAAGGTTCTGAAACGAAGCTGATTGATACTATGTAGAAAACAAGATTCATTTTACCTCTATTGCTTTAAAGTCTATCTTCAACTTTAAAACGCACTTCCTACTGTTATAATCTGACCCTCGCCTGACAAGATGGCTACCGCAGATGGTCTCCAAGAACACCAATTGCAGACCAAAGCTTTCAAGCACATGAGGGCTTGTACCCAGAGAGTCTAAACATCCTGAGACTGGCATCGTTGGTGCTGGAATCGCTGGGATTTTCACTGGGTTGTTCTTTGACTGGTTGAATGAGGATAAAGAGTAAGAAGCATGTGCTCAAGGTTAACTATGATGTCCTGGAGGCTGTCAATATGAACAGGTTGGGTGGTCATGAAGCTTCTGATGGAGGTTGACAAGATGAGTACTCGTCATTTATTTCTTCGTAAGTTTGAGATATCCATTATACGGACTTTTTTGTTTGCTCATCTGCCGATATCAAAATTAGTGGGCCTGGTTCCTATGAGAAGAATAATGATGATGTTTCTGAGTAGATGATAGGTCCCAAGGTTTCTGATGATTCGGGACATAGTTACAACAAGATTGCGTGGCTAGAGTCAGCGACCTAGTAAGTTAAGCTCACCAAAGTACTTGAAGTTACCAAACTGACCTCTTCAAATGGCGCTGGTTGGTATGACCAGTCACTGACTGGATGCGTCCTCGAGGAGCTTGACTTCTCTACTCGTTATCAAATCTCAGGCCAGTTGCCTGTCAACTACTAGTAGTGCCTCGACAACGATGCTCAAACTATCGTAAATAAGATGGCGAAAATGATCGAGAAGCCTATTCAGCAATGGCAATGCTAAAAGGGAAGAGGTGGTGCCGAAAGGCGCGTGGGCTAGAGTTGGAGTTTTCTCCATCGGAAGTATGAGAATTTCAAAGGTGAAAAAGAGATTTTATTAATCTAGATAGGAGTTAGGCATGTCATATATACGTACTACAGCAAGCAAATCAAGTAAAATAGAGTTATCTGACTGAAATATGTATCTCTTACATGCAGAGTTATATAAGCCATGTATAGATTTCATTTAAAATTAAACATTGTAAATAGTTGGAGAAATAAATACAATGCAAGTTTCTCTTACTAGCTACAGTATATAATCAAGTGAAGGAAAATATAGCTAGACTAAAACTGCCCCTCGCAAATAGACAGACAGCTTAAGAACCAAGACAAATAAAATAAAATAAAATAAAAAATAATAGTCAATGTCCAGAACTTAAATTGTATAAATACTATCACATGAGGCACAGTAACTAGCCTGTAGGTTTAAAGTGAAGTAAACTCAGGTAGTACTCTATGTATAGTATAGTTAGTAGTTCGATGCAGCGACTTCGTCAAGCTTAAAGGGTATTATCCCGAGCCGATCCTCAAACCTTGTTCGAGAAAATATCTAATAAAGTTAAAATCCAGCCAAGTACGAGAAAGCTCGAAACTCAATTCAAAGTCAAGGAATGCTTAGTTGACGATCATCTACTTTTTTTAAAGGTTACCTGGTGTTTGTTTGGCAGATAGACCCTGGCCAAAAGATCAACTGGTGAGACCAGTTCATTCCTTTCTATACTACGTACCATATTCTCCCAGTCTAGCTTGATTTGTTCTTGATATGCATAGATGCAGGACGAAATGGACACTCTTTCTGAACAGCTACTCATGATAGGCGTTCCTCTACAGGGTACCTATGCACATCGTCTCTCGTCTGGTGAGTATTCCTGCAGAGTTACATCCACAAACTCAATTCGCCTCACAAGGCTGTGTTACAATACAGTTTCGCCTCTGCGAACTAGTAGATCATGACTAGAAATTGTATTAGGTGCAGTTGGGAAAACGCAATGCAACGCTCGATCGAAGTTAGTCCACATGTATGATCGTCGTGATGTTTGTCTGTGGCCACAGCCCCGGGAATCAGCTTCCATTTTTGGTAACTCATTTGATTTATTTTCTCTGGTGGCACGATTTAAAAGCAAGATTTTCTTATCTTTTGACCATGGGCGCACGCCGACTAGCGCTGATCACCCATGCTCGTGTCACCAAAGACCAAAACCAAACGCTAAGAGATATTCGTACTCTCTACATAATCTCTCAAACACATCTCTACCGAGGTTAGGAAAACAAAAAGAGGGGGGGAAGATGCCTGCACGGAGCTCTTGGTCCAGAGATGGGGTCAGGTCATTATGTGATGGCTGGTGGCGAGATGTACGGATAGGAAATTGATATCGCTCATCCCATCCCTGCGCTCACGACGAATAAGCGTACAATGATGCTTAGACAATACAATACATACGAAGCTAGCGTCGCGCATAGACTATCTTTCCCGCCTCTGCTGCTATCTATCTCCATGGCCACGGCTCCGCCAAGCAGCATGACCCCCTGCGACCTGCCCTTATCAACATAGGCGATATTGGCGAATACTCCAAAAGTTCCAGACGACGTGGGCTTTGAGTCGGCGCTAGTTCCTGGAAGAGGCAGTTCCTGCGGGGAAGCCAAGATTCGATCGCATTGTGATCCCTGGAACTGCCTCTTTAGGGTCGGCGCCGTGACTGAGTTGAGATGGTGATTGGTGCATGGTATATTGTGCGATGCAGAAGTGCCGTTCCGTGCAGAAATTATCATCGAGTTGTACGGATAGAGTAACAAGTACTATGTAGAGAGTAGAAAGTCTCGAGTAGATAGTGAACGGCACCAGTATAAATATCAACTCACTGGCCCCGAATAACTTGGCCTCTTCACTCCTCTCTTGTCTCTTCTCTAATAGTTGCAGTCCAAGTCCAGTCTTGTGTCCTCCAAGATGAAGTACTCAACCCTTTCCCTGCCCGCCTTCGCCCTTGCGGCCAGCGCCGCCGGCTCCAAGAAGCCCCTCGTCAACGAGCTCAAGCTTCAGAAGGATGTCAACATCAAGGATCTTCTCGCCGGAGCCCAGAAGCTCCAGGACTTTGCAGAGGCCAACGACAACACCCGTGTCTTTGGTGGTGGCGGCCACAACGCCACTGTCGACTACCTCTACAAGACCCTCAAGGCCACCAACTATTACAACGTGGTCAAGCAGCCCTTCACTGAGCTCTACTCTGCCGGCACTGCTTCCCTCAAGGTCGCTGGAGAGGATGTTGCTGCCAACATCATGACTTACACTCCTGCTGGCGAGGCTACCGGACCTCTCGTTCGCGTTGCTAACCTGGGCTGTGCTGCCGAGGACTTCCCCGCCGAGTCTGAGGGTAACGTCGTTCTGATCTCTCGAGGAGAGTGCCCCTTCTCCCAGAAGTCGAGCAACGCCAAGGCTGCTGGTGCCGCCGGTGCCATCGTGTACAACAACGTCCCCGGAGAGCTGAGTGGTACTCTCGGTGAGCCCTTTGGCGAGTTCGCTCCCATCGTCGGTATCAGCCAGGAGGACGGCCAGGCTATCCTTGCCAAGCTCGAGGCTGGAGAGGTCACCGTTGACTACAACGTTGACGCCACTGTCGAGAACCGCGTCACCTACAACGTCATTGCTGAGACCAAGGAGGGCGACCACAACAACGTCCTTGTTGTTGGAGGACACACTGACTCCGTGGCTGCTGGCCCTGGTATCAAGTAAGTATCACAAGTCTTGGTTGATTTTAATGAGCTTAGAACTAACAATCATCAGCGATGACGGATCTGGTATCATTGGTATCCTGAACGTTGCCAAGGCTCTCACCAAGTACCGCGTCAAGAACGCCGTCCGCTTTGGTTTCTGGAGTGCTGAGGAGTTTGGTCTTCTCGGATCCTACCACTACATGAGGAGCATCAACGGCTCCGAGGCTGAGCTCAACAAGATCCGAGCTTACCTCAACTTTGATATGGTATGTTGGCTTTTAATTCAAATGAGAAAATCAATGCTAACGCATATTTTTAGATTGCTAGCCCCAACTACGTCTATGGTATCTACGATGGTGATGGCAGCGCTTTCAACCTCACTGGTCCCGATGGCTCTGACGCCATTGAGAAGGACTTTGAGCGCTTCTACAAGACCAACCGCCTGCCTTCTGTTCCTTCTGAGTTCAGCGGCCGATCCGACTACGCTGCCTTCATCGAGAACGGTATCCCCTCCGGTGGTCTCTTCACCGGCGCCGAGGTGCTCAAGACTGAGGAGGAGGCCAAGAAGTTCGGTGGCGAGGCTGGTGTCGCTTACGACATCAACTACCACAAGATCGGCGACGACGTCAACAACCTCAACAAGGAGGCCTTCCTCGTCAACACCAAGGCTATTGCCAACTCTGTTGCCCTCTACGCCAAGTCCTGGAAGAGCCTGCCCAAGGTGAACCACAAGACACGACGATGGGACGCCGACCGTGCTCAGATGTTCAAGCGATCTAGTGAGCACTCTCACGCCGCCCACGGCGGTCCTTGCGGCTCTGTTACCCAGTAGAGGGAAGAGCTTTGAGCATGTATTATGAAGACTATGTAGAGTATGTAGATAAAATGAAAGAATGCGTTACGAGACAACCTAAAAGAAAAATGAATCATCAATGAAAATGAGTCTGTCTGCTATACTGTTTTGGCATAGTTGATGAGTGATCGTCTGCAGGACTGGACAATGGGCTTAATTTGAATAACAAATATCGACTTTGTTGCCAAGTTCTATTTCAATAAAAGATAATCTATTAAGACCGAGATATGTAAAACGAGGAATTAAGTTTATAGAATAGGATTATAACAAAAGTATTTAAGCTATGTGGTTAAAGATAGTCTGTAGTCTACTGAAGAGACTTTGAAGTCAAAATCAATAAATATGCCTATATCTTCGTCTATCTTCCAGGCCTGGTGGTAGTTTTAAAAATCAACAGATTCATGGAATCATACATGTTGGTTTACAAGACCTCTTACACCACACTATGTAAAGACTTACGTCCCAAATATCTAGAGACGCAATATTGATAGATAAAAAGGAAATAACAACGCGTCAAGGCCGATTGTTTAGAGGGTTTTTGATTGATATTTGAGCGAATGAAATAAACCATACCAAAGTGCTTCTCTTAACAGTCTGGTTACCAGATCTGCATTATATATCTGAACTGCTTTTAATTAATTCTATTATTATGTCCACCACAACTTACTTAAACTTTAGGAACAGAGCAGAATCTGTGGATGTCGGGAATGCGTTTGCTGGTAGAATTCGCGGCAAGGCGGTCCTTATTATAGGTGTGAACCGCAGCGGCACGAATGATGCGTTTGTCTGTCTGGCGTTGGGGAAGATCAGTCCTTTGCATACACGCAATATCTCTCTAAATTCCCAAGTTCCTATCTATGTGCAATATCACCATGTATTGGGATATCTCGAACGCTAATAGCAGCCGACCCTCGAATGCTAAGAGAAAGAGAGCTGCATTTAAGAGTTGGTAGAGCTAGTACATTTAGCTGGGGTTAAAGTTTGCATTTTCTGTTGTAATGCAATTCTTGCTTGTTGCTGGGTTTCGGGCTTCGTTCTTGTTTCTTCTTTTCCTTTCCTTTTCACACTTTAATGGAGGTCCAACTCAAGTAATTGCTACCGTTTGATTTAGTCAATGAGCATACGCTAGACACTTTTACGTGAAGGTCTTTAAACATAGAGTCAAACAATAGTTTGTTTACAACTTAGCAATTTGACAATCACTTCTAGTACTAGCCCTATCACATACCCTAGGCAGTCGTGCGAGGATGAGAAGTCGGACTTCCAGACCAGCCAGGGTTACCACTTGATACTGTAATCTTGGGCTACATATCCCAGACTGATCGGCAGAGTCACACCACCGTAACGTGGCAGAAATATGCCGCTGGCCCGGAATATACAGTTCGCGTCGCAATGTGCACGGATGCATGAACTGATGATTGGAGAAAATGCTGTACGACAGGGCTTAGGTATGCATGTTGGTTCTGCCCATTCTTGCGTGGCAGGGATCTCATTCGAGAGAACAGTTTGGCAAAGGGGTACCCCCGCAAGGGCATGTGCTTAACACGAAAACCTGCAGTTATAACTGCTTTAATTCGCTCAGGGTGAAGAGTCTCGAGCCTGCCATTATACCACTGACAAAATTCAAGTGTTCAGAATGGCTTCTGAAGAACAGCAAGAGCCTCACGAGGCCAATATCATTGTCAGTCACATCGTGATATGAACTGACCAGAGGCTTACAGCTCATTAGCGTCCCGATACCTTTTCTGATGCGGATTCGGCTATCTCGCAGGTGAGTTACCCCTATTGAGGTTATGCCTCTTTATTCACACGTACAAAGCCTGTAACAGATTCCCTTGCTTCACTACGCTCGAGTATTCTCCAACATCAGATAGAAAATGGTCGAACCTATCATTCCATGAGCGCTGGGAGTAAAATCTCACTCAAGATCTGATGATGTGGTCCAAGACTAAGCTTTGACAGAATACGCGTTTCCCAACGACCAAGACGAGAACGAAAGACTAGGTTTGAAGTCTAGATGCAAATTTGAACCTGTCAAGTATCTAACATTTATACAGAGATTCAGCACAACATCTGGTTGCTGACGCTACGAGGAGCTCTGGCGCTGTGCCCCAAAGGACACGAAGCTGCAAAGCGAGTTCTCGATCTAGGCACTGGAACAGGATGCTGGGCAATTGAATACGGTGAGTGATTAGTAAAGTAATTCAAAGTTACTAGGCTAATGAATATCCAAGCCGATGCGTTTCCAGGATCAGAAGTTTGTAAATGCAGCTGGTGTAGAAAGGAAATCAGCTGATTTTAGATATCAGGTAATTGGTGTGGACCTCAGTCCAACACAGCCAAGCATGTGAGTTGCTAGTTGCTTTAATAAGACAACCGCTGACGTTTATGAAGGGTACCTATCAATTGTACCTTTGAGATCGACGACCTGGAGAAGGAATGGACTTGGACCAGGCCTTTCGACTTTATCTTTAGCCGCGTCATGGCCGGCTGCTTCGAAGATTATGAAGCATACATCACCAAAGCATACAAGTCAGTCATGGCATTTTGGAATAGATAAGCATATCTAACAACCTACAGCGCTCTAGAGCCGGGTGGTTGGTTTGAAATGCAAGACATTGTTCTTCCCTATACCTCCGACGACGGCACCCTGCGTCCAGAACATGAGCTCTGCAAGGCAAGCGGCGAATATTTCTTCGAGGCGAGTAAGATCCTTGGCCGTCCTGTAGATGCTCCACGCAAGTATAAATCCCTGATGGAAAAGGCGGGTTTTGTAGATATCAAGGAGCGTCACTTCAAGTGGCCGTTGAACTCGTGGCCCAAAGATCCATATTACAAAGAAATTGGCGCCTGGAGTTTTGCTAATCTTGATGGAGGTCTTGAAGGGTTGACCTTGGGTCTCTTTACTAGAGCGCTCAAGTGGACATCGGAGGAGACTATGTTGTTCTGTGCTGAGGCGCGGAAGCAGCTCCGGGATCCAAAGATTCACGCGTATCTTCCGATGTGAGTTGTGTCGAACTTTATTAGCTTGGAGACTTGCTGACTCTGTTGTAGTATTATTGTGTATGGACAGAAGCCTGAGTCGTCTGGGAGTAAAGAATAGGGGATATAGGATTTACTGAAGAGAGTATTTGGGAATAGGCCATCCGATGGGTCATATGCAAGATATTCCTTTGAGGTTTTGCAGCCGAGAAAAATAAAGAATACTTTTTTTTCTTTTTTTTTTTTTTTTACAGCCAAACTAGGTTTGTTTAATCGACCTGTGGGTGAGGCTCGGTGCTGACTTTAAAAGTCACAGTAGCTTGTCAGAATAACTAGTGCATACTATATTAAGTTATACAATCTTATATATAAGTTATATAATTTATTTTTAAACTGATCTTACCTTCCTCGCCAAGAAGCTGACCAATCAAGCTCTCGACCCTGGTCATTCAAATCATCCACAACCCACAACAAATACAGAATCTCCCCCCCAACAACCTCGCTAACCCCGGCTCAGCTAAGACAAACAGGGCATAGAGTCGTGCTCATCTCGGTCTTACCCCGCGTTTCAGCTCCCGTCATAGAAGACGCCCCCAAGGAGAAATTCAACGCTGCAGAACCTTTTTCTCACCTTCTGATCTTACTATTACAGCACCTACCAACCAACTCCCAACTCTCCCCCTCGCACCAAGCGCCTAGTGTCCATTTCTGACACTTGACTTACTTCTATTTAGAGATAGGCGCCGTTGCAGTACCTGGGAGTCAAGTTATTTAACTGGTCGACGTCGACGCCCCCCCTATGTTTGTTGAGCATTCAACTACTCACAACTTGACTCAAGCCCTCGCTCACTGTGGACAAGCAAATAACGTTGACTCTTATTCTTTCTTATTATTGTTATTACTATTATTACCTATCTAAATGTCCACGACTCCACCTAGCGGCACAGCCAAGCGACGGGTCCGCACAGAGGCTCAAATGAGCCAGAAGCGACTGGCCGACCGCGTCAAACACAGAGAGAACCGCCAGGAGCACAAGTTGCGGATGGAGCGCATGGAAGCCGATATTGCGCAGATACGGAGGAATCTGGATACTGTCTCTGCACAGCTACGCACTCTACCTCAACTTGGAGCAGACTTGGTTGCTTCGCAGCAGAGATCAACTCAGAGACCAGCTGTCAATGTGTTTCCCGGGCCATCGTCAACCCCTGGTGAAGCGGAAGCCTATGAGATGGATACTGCGGCTGACACCCCGGTTTTCCCCGCAACAAGATCGACGGGGAGAGCACCTGGTCCTACGCTATCATCGGCATGTCCAGAGCATCAGGTCGAGGTCCCTTCTACCGCGACTCAAGCCTCTTTGTCGAGTCTGTTTTCTGCGCCGTCCCATGTTGATTGTCGATGTGGAGTACAGCATCACTCACAGTCCAATTGCTTGGAATACTGCAGCTTCGCCATTCTCTACGAAACCCATGCTTCTTTTCCCCAGGATCCGCTCCATGCGCGATCACTCCCGAGAAACCCTACGCTACCTAATATGACACTTCACTCGTACGGTGATAATGCTGTTACATGCTTTCTTACCTCGTTTCTCAAAGGGTTTGAGATGGCCAGCGTCGAGACCCTCTTTGGGGTCTACTTCTTCGCCTATCGTCTCATGCGGGTACGTTCCTCTCTACTATGCTGTACCTGTTCACATACTGACTCTCGACAGTGGCGCTTACATCCTGATCCTATGACACTCAAGGATGTTCCCCCGTGGCTGCTCCCAACCGAGGTCCAGAACACCTATCCACATCCTGTGAGCATCGACTACATCCCCTGGCCTGATCTGCGCGACTTTCTCTGCACGAATCCACGCATCAAGTCGAGGCATTCTGTCAAGATGTATCTCGAGTCATTACAGCTCAAGTGGCCACCAGGGTGTCCTCTCATGACTGTTGAAGGTGGTCAAGTCTGCGTCAGCCCAGAGTTTGAGGCCATTGCATGTGATCTAAATAACTGGGAACTGGGGCCGCCTTGGCTTGACGCTTTTCCACGTTTGGTTTCTCTTGTGCATCCATGAGAAATATTCTACTGATGAAGCCTTTAGTATGATAATTGAGAAGAGAAGGCGGCGGATCAACGGGGGAGTACTGTTTTGAATGATGCGGCCCTGAGATATCCAAGTTTGCAGTTATAAACGAACACTGCGTGTATAAGCGTTTTGCAGAAAAGCTTTGAATAAATTGCCAGGTACCCTGAGTACAAGAGAGTAGAATTGAATTACTTGTTAGCAAAATCTTTGCTGACATCGCTAGATTTACTCATATAAGCTTCCAAATGAATCACTAAATACAGTTTAGTTCCTGGTTAGGCACTGCCATGTGCGAAAGTAGTCTATTCCTTGCACTAGATTATACATTTATTGACTAGAAAGACAAGTCTAGGATGTTACTAACGTAGGATATGTCGCATCATCAGGCTGCTTCTTCATTTACAAGGCCGTGATTCCTAATAAGCACTCTCTCAGTTGTCAGTCGAAGCAGCCGAAAGGATCCAAATATTTGTCATAGCCAAGACTGTCGGCCAAGATGAACTTGCATGTGCCGCTGCTTGTCTGACACAAACAAGGACTCACGAAAACTGGCCGAGACGCAACTATATGTAGATCAATCTGGGCAAGTTGAGATTACCAGCACGCAGTGACATGCGCTGTCGTAGCATTTGTTTTGATACTATGTACGAACTTGCCGTCAATATCTGTTTTTAGTAAAACATGTTGAATAAGCCCTTCAAAGATATCACACATGCTTCTGAATAAGCGTTTGAAGCCTGTTAGGGTCAGCTCCTACAAGCTCATCAATCTTGTCTCCATTGCTAAACACATGGAAGGTTGGCATCGCTCTAATACCCACTTCCTGGCTCACGTCTTCGGCATCATCAACATTTACTGAAATGTAGTAGAGGGATGGATTTTCCTTAGACATACTAATAAAATTAAGCAAGGGGGAATACAAATTGTTAGAGTTGTCTTACTGCTCAAAAATAGGCCGGATAGCTTTGCATGGTCCGCACCATTCGGCCCAATAATCCACTACGACGACCGGATTGTTTTCAATCGCCTCTTTAAACTCTTGGAGTCTGGTAGTAAATGCATTTAGTAGACTGATGGAGATAAGAGCCAAGGTAGTAGTCTCACGTTTTGATCTCGTGGATTGTCATCTTGCAGTTGCTCTTTGACCTGATTGTGTATCGTTGAGTTTTGCTTGAAAGTGAAGTTTAAGGGTCCTATAACTGAAGGTCTCGGGTCTTATATACTTATTGAATTGCATTACCTTTAGTCCTCTTTTTCTGTCAAGCACGTCATCGTCGCCATGAAACTGAGACATGTGAATCGCGCTAATGCATGTCTCAGTTAACTACCTATGTGATAGGTATCTGAAGATTGAGTTTTTTTCGTGCTACGTAGATGGCTTGCCAGATCTTCGATCAGCTGTGGAGTTTAGTATTATGTTAAGACAAGAGACCGAGTAGTTAGCTTAAAATCTATACCCGTTGGCTCGCCGAGGAGGGGCCAACTAAGCAATATAACATCTATTGTATAAAGTATAAAACATCTTGTATTATTGTTTAAAGTAAGACTGTCAGAGTTGATGCCGAAGTACTTGCCGGATTGGCAAAGGAGTATAATGCTCAATCTACACCGACTTTTCACATTTTCAAGGATGGGAACAAGGTTGATGAGTACGTGGGGGGGAACCCTGAATCTTTCCATGACTGGCTCGAATGGAACCAGACCTTTGGTTCACTTAATTAGTCAATGAGTATGCCCTTGGGGGATTTTGTAGAAGACTATATATGTCCTTGTTCCCTGTTAGAGTGGCACAACTTGTCCTGACACTGGACTGAGAGTTGGTCACCTCTTGAAGAGATGCTGAGACTATTATTTAACGACAAAGTACACGGCCTGATGGATCATAGAAGCACTAGTGAACTAGAGTAAGCTGAGCTGTTGGAGATATCAATCAGTTGGCCTTACTTGTCGACAATATGCCGGAAGTTCAAATCAGATGTAGGGGTTTGCCAGAATACCACGACAAGTGGATCTTTCTCAATCACATCGTTGAAGTCTTCCACTCTATAATACACAGAATAAGTACGTTAAACGTTGGATATGATGCAATCAATGGTAAAGAGAGAGAGTCAAGAGCTTAGTGGCAAAAGGAGATAAAGATGGGTAGACTTGCGTATTGATATCATGAACCCGAGGCACGTTCGTGACTTGAGCCTGACAATGCATTTTCGTGGATAGTTGATGCGATTTAGAATCTGTTTGAAAGCCAGTTTAGCCTGGATAGCTCAAGGGATTTCCAACTAGGATGTAGACGGCATTATATACTGCCACAGGTATCACCCGTTTAATTTGTCTAACGCCTATGGTGATCTCCTCAGGGGCTTGTACCTTTGAAGGTTACAACTAATACGCTATAGCATTACATACTGACCTAGGATATCTTGAACAATCCAGTTCAACACCAGTTCAGCTGAGCTTAGTTATGCCTAATAGTAGCATTATTTCGTGTTCTATAAGAGATAAGTAAACTAACTACCCAAGACCCTCAGCATTCCAGTCTACCCTAGTCCCTTGTGTCTGCCTCATCTCCGAAGCTCAACGTAAGGGCTGTCCAGTATTTCGGAAAGAGGGCGAACAAACATGAGAATCGGAAAGCTGCACGGTACCTTGGGCCTGTCGAAAAAATTTGAATGCTCTTGAATCGCTGTTCTGTAACGCTCCTGTTGGTACTTGTCTTCGGCTTGAATGTACAATTCTAATTTTTTGACATCCACGTGCCCCTTGCTCAGAAACCACTCGCATATTATGAACCCATACCGACCACATAGGTCGAGCTTGTCGCTTGGTCGGATTGAGTAGGGGAAGAAGTGAACAGGCACCAGATCGGGTAGGTTAACCAAGGCCTCGAAGCACCGGACATGATATCGCAGCATAGACTTCATCTCGACATGAATATGGTAATGGTCGAAAATCTGGTTGCCGTGACCCTTGGCCCAATTGGACATACACACAGCCAAGCAGCACTTTGGTCGGGGATTGCGTGATGTAACTTCCAAGGTGATCAAGTTCCTCCTCTCAACATCCTGAGCGAACTTGATGTTACACTCGTCTTCGAGATCTTTGAGCAGGTGTTCACCAAGCGTTTTGAGTAGTTTATGTTTGCTCTTAGGGTCGCGATCGAGTTCTTTAAGTCTTTTTTTAGGGGGCTTCCAGCCGCCATAGATCCAATCTGGCAAATTCTGGTCTTCAGGCTCTGGGCATGAAGATCTGATGAAGTCTGGTTCAGAGGTTGTCGCGATTGGGAGCGAGACGGGTCCTGTTTCCACTCCGTGACTATGCTGGCATACTGGAATGAAAGGAAGAGAATCCTCGATAGATTGGAGAACCTCGGGCGGATTCCTATATCCTGGATCGCCGCGGAGAATTATCCTTTGAGGGCTGGCAGTTGATCTCTCAGCTGCTGTCTGTGTGACCGGTGAGTTGATACGATTTTGCTTATGTCGACTTTCAGATGGAGAAGGGGATATGGACATGGATCGAGAAGCCGATCCGTCGTCTCTGGATTGACAGTGGCTGCGTTTAGACATTCTCTCGAAGTTATGCTTGACGTCTTGATGATGATGATGAAAATGAAAATTGTTAGATTGTTAGATGTGTAAAAGGAAGAAAGAAAGAAATGATGATGCAGTCTTGAAGCTGGGGAGATACTGGAGACGAGGTAGTAGTAGCATATCCATGCCGCTTGCCGTTGTTGTTTACCAACTGGCTTGAGCAGGCGCCAAGATAAGCAAGGACGAGGCTTCCCAGACTCGTGTGTTTGAGGGATCCCGTCTAAAAGCTCAAGCAACATCTGGAAATATCTACCAGTCTTCACCTACCAGCATATGGAGTCGTACACACACCAACAAAGCAAACATAGACCACATCTATCAGCAAATACGCAGATTCGATTAAAATGCCAATCTACGACATGCATTGTGTCTAACAGCTCAAGCACAAAACGCCTATTTAACCCGATGCCTTTCTTAAACACAACATCCACGTATGTCATGTATGCTACAACATACAACATTTTTGTAAATGACCGTAAAATATGCAAGGGTATTATTAATTAGTTCATCATCTCATCCCACCCATTCCCCTCTTACTTGGACGCCCGTGTATGCTCCTCATAAAACTCCAGCGTCAGCGCCGCGAGAAATCCCGGAATGCATCCCTTTTCCCTCACCCAGAATCCAATCTGGTCGCTGATCCTCCTGGCAAAAGCGCTTCGGGGGCCGCCGCCGACCTTCATGGTACCGCGCTCTCCGTCGAACACGATCGAGTTTTCATGCTCGTCTGTTTGAGACGGGTAGAATGTGCTTTCGACGCGCATCTTGCCGTTGGGGATAAATGTAACTGTCCAGCCAAGGGTGGAGAAGATAGCCTCCTTGAATTCTTGAGATTTGGAGCCCCAGACTTCCTTCAGACGGCGGGTCCTCTTCTCCGCCGAAGCTGTCTCTGCCTTGGCGGCTGTAATCTCGCGCTCCATGGCGGAGAGGACTGAGGTAGGTATCATAGGAACAGATGAGCTGCCGCCATTGGACCGGAGTGTTGCTAAAAGATCCTCGTTCTCTTTTTGCAGCGCCTCAAGGGTTGAGCGCTTGATCGCTTCAAAGTCTGAGGTAGGGTTTGACTTGAGTGACAAGACACGTGTTTGTGTAGACTGTTTGGCAGCTTTGAGCTGCTCGCGGCTGGTGGACAAGTCCTTCTCCAGCAGAGCAATTTTATTTTGCGACTTTGTTAGCTCCTCCTCCAACATGCGCTTCTTTCTTGTGAGCTGTCCAAGTTGTTCGTGGGTACTGTCATCCTCGGCTCTTGAGCGCTTGGTGCCAGCTAAAGGTTGCGGTGTACCTGTTGCCGAGGGCTCGACAGACGACAGCTCGGCATGCAGACTCTGAACTTCATTCTTGTACTGGTCAACGAGGTTCTCAAGTTCTTGTACCCGTTGCGAGCGAGCTTGGTCAAACTGCTCAGGCTGGAGTGTCTCGTCCTCGGTGTCGAAAGTCTTGAGCTGTGCGCGAAGGTATTCTACCTCTTTAACGGCCAACGCGCGCTGTCGGTCGAGTCGCAATCGGGCCTTGTCCGTGCTGGTGGCGTTTGCTGAACTCTTTGCACTCTCAACCTCGCTCTTGAGCTGGGCCTTCTCGTCCTGGAGTGACTGGATCGTGTTTTGCGCAGCCGTGATCTCGGCTTGCAGAGCGCCCACCTTGTCCAGATACGATGCATTAGTCAGGCGTTCTTCAACCAAAGCTCTCGCTACAGCTTCTGGTGAGTCAAATTCGAACTCATCCGTCTCTGCAGCATTCTTCAGATACGCTGACCAGGCCAACCGCTCATTCTCAAGCCTCTGTCTTTGGATGCGGGCCTCGGCAAGCTCTGCTTCAACCGTTTCCGCTACCTCCAACTTTCGCTGCAGACTTCGCTTCTCTTCTTCGACGACTTCGACTGCTTTACTCAACGCTCGCAGGTGCTTGAGCTCGGAGAGCTGATCACGGTTCGTGGACTCGAGAGTGCGGATATGCTGAACCTGTTCCGAAAGTTCTTGCCTGATAATCTCCATCGTCTCTGCATCACCGCTCTGTGCCTTGAGTCGCAAAACATCGGCTTCGAGATTCGCGATCTGGGTATCCTTTTCGGCCAATTGAGCTTGGGTCTGCTGTAGAATGTTCTCCCGGTGTTCGTTCTCTTGTTCAAACTCTTGGATTGACTTTTGCGACGCAGCGATTTGCATCTCCATATCCGTGACCTTTCTGTCGGCGATGCGGGCGGCTTCCTCTTTGGCTGTGGATAAGTCTTCCAGCTGTTCCTGGAGCAGGCGAGCCTCGTCTTCTGCCTCGCGAGTTTTGCGCTCTTGTTGTTTTTGAACTTGGTCGATCGAATCCTTCACTTCCTGTAGCTCTTTTCGTGCGGCTTCCGATTGGGCGACCGCCTTTTCGCGCTCAGCCTCTGCGACCTGGCGCTTATGGGCCTCATCTTGTTCTCGTCGTCGGGCCTGTTCAAGTTTGCTGTTGTGTTGAGAAAGCGCAATCTCCTTTTCTTGCTCGGATGTCTGCATGCGATACTGTAGAGTGCCGATCTCGGCCTTCAATGCCTCGATTTCTCGTCTGTACTTTTCATACTCGTCCGCGTCGGGGGGCGCCATGTTTTCCTTGTGGCTTTCGCGCGAGCCGGGGCGAACAGACTCCGCAAAGTGGCCTTGTCGGGACGAGGGGCGAGGGATGTTGGACTCGCCTGTAAAGAGGTTGTATGTGGGTTGAGTGCTTGCGCGAAAGGAGGAAATCTGCAGTCGTGATTCATGGTTAGAGACTATAATGTTTGTTTTGTTTGGCATGAGATGTTGACTTACCCTGGACTGTCGTAATGATGTTTGAGGGCGATCAATAGCTGAAGTACTGGCTCTGAACCGATTGTTGACTGAACTTCTACGGCTCGCACGCCCTTCAGCTTGATTGGGCGTGTGAGCGCGCATTTTGTGGTTTTGTGATTGTTGTGATACGAAGAATCGCGGTCGCTGTAGCTGTTTGCGAAGATCATTACGGCAGCTTGATGCATCACGTGATTATGATGAGCTAGATCCCTGTAGCTCAAAGCATCTATAAATAGGTAGGTAGGATATCCTGTTGGTTCGAACAAGCAGATATTACTACCGATGCCTATTTGTGATTGTCATAGAGGAGAAGGTTACTTGAAAGATAAGTAAAGAGGGAAGCCTGGAATGCAATCTATCGAGTACTATACATTGATAATTCGCCGAGGTTGACTCAAATTACCTCTGCTTCTTCAACTCCAACGGTTTCTACTACCATTCTGCTACCCGGCACCACCTCTAACAACCCCTGTATTACAGAGCTTCTCATCACATTGATATCACTGGCCCTTGAAAGACATCAATGACGCATCCTTGTAAACGTTCCTGACTGTTTCTCTGCCAAGTCCAAATCGTCCAGTGACGTATCTGTACCTGAAGAGGGACCCTGTCCCGCCGATAGAGAAGCTTCCAATTGGCCATTCAACATTCCTCGTGACCCACTCGATTGATGTATCTTTTTCTGCCTCTCTAAAGCTTCATCAGCTCCGAGGCAAGGCCAAGCCCATCTCGTCAGACCCGACGATCATTGACTTACGATCCGTCTGCTTACAAAACTTGTCTCCACTGACGTCGATTTACATTAGAGACGTCTTGACTCGAATTGTCTATTGTGTTACTTCTTTCTCAGTTATCGCTCTTGCGAATGGAACATACGACTAGGTAGCAGCAGCTAGAGCAACTCTCAACATTAGCCATTAACGCAGCTCGAGCTGCCCTCTCACTTCTTTCAACACATTCCCAACCATCATCTCACTACTCTGTATCTTCTCGACAACTCACACCACCAACAATGGCCTCAATTGGCCTGAGGGTAAGCTCTAGCTCTAGCTGTACCCCTCCATTATCTTAACCCTCCCTCTAACAGCTTCGTCTAGTCCTCAGTGACCACTCGATCTATATCCCTCCGAACTTCTCACGCCCGCCTCCTCCCACTTTGCTCACGGCTCCCTCCCACACAACCATCTTCTACATTACGATGGTCCTCCAACTCAACAAAGTCCTCCTCCAGCTCCAGTGGCTCGGAAACCTCGGCAACAACTCCCGAGGAGTCCATCTCGAGCAGCGCATCCTCAACTCCCAGAGCCAGCAAGCTTAACATCTTCAGCAGCGAATGGGAAGACCTCGATACTTCGATAAAGTCCTTTGACGACCTGCCACATCGTCTCTTTGGCGCAAATCAACACATGATCATTAACTATGAGCTCAAGGAAGCTTTGCGCCTCATGCTGCGCCAGTTCAACGCTCCCATCGTATACTGCTTTGCATACGGCTCTGGTGTCTTTCCTCAAGGAACTACCAAGCCCAGCATATCTGAAGCCGAGTTCCGTGCCGTTCATCCAAGCCCGCCAGATGCTCTCGTCAAAGCGCAAAAGGGATCACCCAAGATGATTGACTTTATCTTTGGTGTGTCGCATACTGAGCATTGGCATTCGATCAATATGAAGCAACACCGTAATCATTACTCGGGCCTTGCATCTTTGGGCTCTGGTGCCGTCTCGCGTGTCCAGGACTGGGGCGCTGGCGTCTACTTCAATCCCTACGTCGAGATGAACGGGATGCTCATTAAGTACGGCGTCACAAGTATCGACAACCTTGTTGGTGATCTTTCCTGCTGGGACAGCTTGTATCTAGCTGGCCGCCTTCAAAAACCTGTCAAGATCCTTCGCGACCACCCTCGTGTTCGACTCGCCAACCAGCACAATCTCATCGCCGCCGTCCGAACAGCTCTTCTCCTCCTACCTCCCAACTTCACAGAAGCCCAGCTCTACAGCACCATCGCCGGTCTAAGCTACCTCGGCGACCCGCGCATGGCTCTCCCCACAGAGAACAAGAGCAAAGTCACAAACATTGTCGACAACAACATCGTTCACTTCCGCCGCCTCTACGCCCCCCTCATCAAGACCCTCCCCAACGTCGACTTCACAGGAGCCTGTCGCATTGACGATACGGACTGGGTTATGAACCCCGAAGCCGACAACACGCTGCAGCAGGACATGGACCCCGTGCGTCGCGGCAACATGGTCCGCCGTCTGCCCCAGACCTTCCGATCGCGCCTCTATTTCCAGTATCAAAAGAGATTCGGCATTCCCCGTGGCGAATTTAACGAGCTCATGAAGGCCTCAACCGATGAAGAAGGCGGTGCCGTCCAAAAAATGCAGGGAGGTGACTTTGAGCGCCGCATAGCCAATGACACATCCAAGCAGCTGCACGAGACAGTCCGCCTTGTAATCAAGCAAACCGTCAACTGGCCGAGTACATCTCAGAGTATAAAGGGCCTGTTAATGGGTGGCTTCTCGCGGACCTGGCGCTACCTAGGGGAAAAGTACTCCAAGTGGAAGAAAGACCAGGAGAACAAACAGGCCAAGAAACTCGCTGAAAAGGCAAAGTAAAAGTCAGGCATGGCTACAGTGAAAAAATAATAACACCAGCATTGTTGAAGTAACGTCTCATCGAAAGCATCCCGCGTATGTACCAGGCAGAAAGCGAAGAGGAGGATCGTTTCGGAGTATGAGGAATAGGAAATCCAGGATTTCAAAAACGGTATGAGCATAGGCGTAGCGAAACCAACAAAGTGCTTTGGACATGAATGTCCCTTTATGATTCATCTTCCTGAGATATAGACATGTCTTGTTCAGACAAGAGGTATATGCACATACAATACCGCCTCTCTGCTCGTTATTCCATTCCAGACTAGCCCTACTAATCAAAAGATACGCATACGCGTACAAAGAAAAAGGTAACTAAAGAAAAAGAAGAAGAAGAAAAAGAGTGAAAGTTCACCCAAACAAGCCATACGCTCGCTATTCAATGCGCCACCAAAGGGGACGTGATTCAAATCGTCCTTTGGCTTTCTTCTATCCATGCACGTGATAATCTAACATCCTCATGTTCCTCGACCTTCGTATTTACCGCTGACGAGCTTCCTTACCACAGGCACGTCTATCCACTTCTGCTCTGTGCTTGCTGTATCGTCGGCAAAGGGGTCATCTTCGGAAATATCCTTGCCTTTGCCCTTGCCTTCATCGAGTCTTGAGATGGAGATGCCGCTTCCTACGAGTTGATCGCCCGAGGCAGTGTACTCCCATCGAGCTTCGATGTGGCCTGGTTTAGGCTCCGCGCCTTCTGCGCCGATGATTCGACACACGATCTTGTGGGGTTCGTTGGTGAGAGTGAGATCGCCTAGTCGCCAGTAAACTAGGTGCTTGTCTTTGAGGTGTGTTCCCACAGGCTTTGTCTGAGCACCGCTTGATCGGCCCTCGTACGTCGCTACAATGACCACGTTGTGTAGCGATACAGGGGCAGTCAGCTTCGAGGTCGGGTTAAGCTGGTATTGAATCAACAACCCTAGCTTGTCTCCTTGAGGCTTCCAGGCGGGTTTCAGGAGCAGAGGAGCGTGCTCGCCCAGTGTTGTGGCTTCGGATTCCTCAGAAAATACTCGGTACGAGAATGCCGTGGCAGGTTTGGCGAGATGAGATACATCGAGGGAGAACTGGTCGTGATGATCAAGGGATGAGTTTTGCACAAAGATGCGGTTCGGTCCTATGCGCTCAAGCGCCGAAAAGTTGTTGATACGAATAGTCTCATAACCTAGCTAATGTTAATGATTACACTTGATATCGTCGGGCTTTCACTTACTCTTCGCGTCACCTGAATCGCTGGGGTTGTTGACAAATGCTAGTTCACCCGTAATAGATACCGACTTGACAATACCGTCTTCAAACACAGCAGAGACACTTTCAATGATGGACGAGTTCAGACCAGGGTTAATCATATGAGCATGCTGAGGGTGGTTCAGACCTCCCAGCGAGTTACCAGATCGTACAGATTGTGAGTCTGAAGTGCCGGCAATGCTGGCCTCGGACGCTAACGCTGCAACCGCGCTTCCCTTTGATGCAGATGCCGGTAGAGATGGAGATACTGGTAGAGCACCTAGAGAAGAGTCTGTACCACTGTCGGGCAAATTGGGTGGTGGGACATAGACTGTATGCCGCACATCACGACGTCCTCTCACAGTACCAGTACGACGAGTGGCCGGCCCCATCTTGAGACTGTTGGCGACGCTGGACAGCGCAGCCAGCTTAGCCTCTGGATCCTCGTCCTCGACAGGTTGCTGCTGGATGTTGACCTTGAGAAGCTGGTCAGGGTCTTCACCAGCCTCCTTTTGAGCCTCTCGTTGAGCCTCGGAGATGGGATCGTTCATGGGCGGCGGAACATTAAAACCATCGGAATCCTTGGTCGGAGCTGGTGCTGGAATCTGCCCCTCTTGCCTGTGAGATGGAGGAGGACCTGGAGGCGGTTGGACATCTGACAGATCGGGCTCATGATTGCCATTGACTGTGCCTGGAGTTATATATGGAATCGGACTGTCAAGAAGGTTCCCATGCGACACACCGTTGGTGTTCTCGTGCGCGTTCTCGGGCTTCGGCGATTCGTTTGTGGTATCGGGCAGTTTAGGCACATCAGGAGTTTCGGGTAAGGAGGACAACCGGTGGTGCTCTTGGAGATTAGTGGAGGAGCCCCTTGGTGAGACGCCACGATCGCCTTGACTGTGGCTAGTTCCCAATCTACCAAAGCTGGGACCGAGCTTTCCACCAGGTGGAAGTTGACCGAAGCCAGCATGCATGCTCTGTCGTCTTCGTCCGCCAAACATGGTACCGAGCCGGCGCAGTTTGCCTCCTTCAAGTTGTTAGTGAATGACCATCAACTTTCAAAATAACCTACCTGTCTTTTCCTGTGGGACTGAATTGTTCTCGCTCACATCGTCGTCTCCAGCATGGGAAGAAGCAGGAGCAGGAACAGGTGCAGGAGATGCCTGCAAGCTGGGAGGTGGCAGATTGGTGCTATCGGCAGTGCTGGGAGGCACCGGGGTCGAGGGCGTGGGCGTGGTGCCTACAAACGACGACTGGCGCGTTGAATCTCTTGTAGGAAGCTTCGCTTTGCCAGCCGTAGCCTTTTGCACAAAGGACTGAATCTCTCGGTCGGTATCGATCTCAAGCATCAGGGCAAGAGTTTCCATAGCATTCTCCTGAACGCGCTGAGCTTGATCGGACTCGTGGGTTTGGTACTGAGTAAGAAGATCACGGAGATTGTTGACGCGCGACTCGTCGAGGGCTTGGAGATTCTCGAATATGAATGGCGCCTGCGACTCCCATTGTCCGGTAGCAGATTCGAGCTTGGACGAGGCGGCATCGACCTTTGAAGTATTGGCACGGCCTCCCTTCTTAGTCAGCTTGTCGACACGATCTTGGGATTCCTCGAGATCTTTAGCCATGGCCGTTAGGTTGTTGGACATGGTGTTCATGTTCTGAAAGTCCTTGCGGCTAGTAAAGTTGCGCAATGGGTGCTCGATGTCCTTTTCGATGCGATCGGCAAGTTGATGATGGATGTGGGCGATGTTCTCGGTCGAGTCGACGATTCGATTCCATGGCGCCTGAAAGACACTGCAATGACTGTGAGGAATTGCGACAATGGGTTGGAAGATAGAACATACCCTAGCTCCGACTGACCATTTGGTACCTTGAATTGAGTGAGCTTTCGCAGACCCTGTACGTACTGATCTTCAACACGACGGCGCTCCTATACGGAACGTATTAGTATGGGACATTGAATAGACTGGCATTGTAATGCCATATTGGTATATAGCCATTGACGTCTGTCATACCTGGAGCCAGTCGGCAATTTCAGTGTTGACGCGGGACATGCGCTTTACTCGCTCGTTAAGGGTTTGCACAGCCTGGCTGGGCTGAAGAGCTGCCTATGAATTGCGCAAAATAGCGAGTCAGTCGAAGCTCAACAGAGTGCATGTATGCGTCGGGTGACGGGACGCGGAATTGGCATCGCGAGGGGGATTCTCACCAGCATGGCGGGATACTCGGCCCTGGCCATGTCCTCCATGATGGATGGCGCAAAGGGATATCTGAATTATATATAGAGGCGACGGAAAAAGGAGTGAAGTAATTATATTATACGATTAATCGCTCGAGGAGGTGATGCGCATGGCGTTTAGGTGACTGAGAGGGGTCGGTCGAGCTTCGGAGGAGACGAGCAAGTTTGGAAGAGGAGAGTCGACGTTGGACAAGCAAGGAGCTTTTGTTTAGGTGACGATTGAGCGCAGAGACCGCTAAGAAGAGATTGAGATAGTCGCTTGTCAATGTGGACAATATAGAATAGGATCGGAAGAGTCGGAGCCGGAGTAGAGCAGATAGGTAGGTAGGAAGGTATTATTGCCGCAAAAAATGTACAGATCCAAAGACAGACGAGAGACGAGGTTGGAAGAGTTGGTCAAATCAAGGCTTGGGCTTTGGGCTTTGGGCTTGGCTTCGCTGGTACGACAACGACAAACGGGTTTGAAGGAGGCTGGCGATGACCCTTTGGGGCTTGGCTTGGGCCTTTAGAGTCAAGCTCGGGGTTTTAGGCTGCTTGTTAATGGAAGACAGTGGAGCTAAATTGGGGGTTAAAGACGTTTGATGGTTGGTCCTTGGAGAAGTTTAGTCCGGTCGGCCGAGAGAAGATAAGTTCGTTGGCCCATCTCGTCAAGCAAGTCACGAGGTCAGAAGCATGACCTCATACTCAACCTCGGGAGTTGAGTGTCAATGACAACGACTAGAATTGCCTATAATATTATTTAAATCGCCTGTTAATCCCTGAATAGTTTCTGATTAATAAGAACAAGTGACGGATTTAGTGCAGAAACCCTGTGCTTTCATCCTCTCTCTGCCTTTCTCTTCTTCCGCCTCTTTTTCCTGTTTGGCACCTTGACTTGAGACATCCTTGTAAAGAGACTAACTAATCTCTACCCCTTGCTCACCTTGAGGAAAATCAAGGCGGAAATGTTAGGCTCAAGAACAAACATCAATTGACACACGTATCCTAGCAATTGACTTATCCTAACGCCCAATTGATTCCACGGCTCAACTCACACCGATAGAACCCTGCAAACTACACGCAATGGATTGGAAAGCAGCTCTCACCATGTCTCAACGCTACGAGACCATTCAAAAGATGTACGCCAAGCTTCCCCATTCATAAGCCATGGCTCTTGACTTACACTCTTAAGCCAAAACTCACTCTCCACAACAGGTATGAGTGAGGCCATCGCCATCGAACAAGCCGCCTACCAAATCTCTTCTACCCAGGTGCGCTATGCCATGTAGTGGTATCGGGGAACCGCTGACAAGGCCTAGGATGAGTACAACCTCGCCTGTCAGCCAACCTCGACTCCCACGCCTCCGCAAGAAGCTTCGCAGCTTGAGGATGGAGAGGATGACTCTGGTGTGCGTATCGGCTCTTACAGAAACTGTCATCCTGTCTCTGAAGGTGTCACCTCTGAGGTCTATCGTTCTGGTGATAAGGCGCTCAAGGTCATTGTGACATATCAAAATATCGAGCCGCATAATCCGCAGCGTGAGGCCAAGATTCTCAAGACGTTGAGATCGCCTTGCATACCGCTACTCGAGACATTTCGCGATCAGGAGCAGCAATTCGTTCTAGTCTTTCCCTTCATGCCCTACACCCTTGCCGATCTTCTCGCTAAAGGCCCTTTACCTCCCGCCTCTGTTCGCTCCATCTTCAGAGATATCCTCCAGGCTCTAAAGGATATACACGCACAAGGCATTATTCACCGGGATATCAAGCCCTCCGCCATTCTCCTATCCTCTCCCACGGGCCCAGCCTACCTCTCCGATTTTGGCACAGCATGGCATCCCGAGTTCTCCGCTCAATCAGAGCCAGTCGACGACAAGATCCTAGACATCGGAACAGGTCCTTACCGTGCAATAGAAGTCCTCTTTGGAAACAAATCGTACGGGCCTGAGGTGGACATGTGGGGACTAGGCGTTATGCTGTCAGAAGCAATTCGCGATCCGCCTGATCCCATCTTCGAATCCCGCGCTGTACACGAAGACGGAAACCAGTTAGGCCTTATCTTGAGCGTTTTCAAAACCCTCGGTACACCTACTCCTGAGACGTGGCCCGAAGCGAAGCAATTCAAAGTCGCGCCCTTTGAGCTCTGGACCATCTTTCCGCCACGTCCCTGGGACGAAATTCTTCCAAATGTAGATCCTGACTTTAGAAATCTCGTGTCATCGCTTGTGCGGTATAATAGTCAGAGACTCACTGCTGAGCAGGCCAGCTTATCTCTCACCCTTCAATAATCACATGATTGATATACTGCTAGGCCTTTGAACACAAAGTATTGATTGTGGAACCATAAAGACGAGTTGAGAAAGCATCACATGACGCTTTGTTTGCACAGAGGTGCTTGTAGGGAGGCTGCATAAATGAAATGAATGAATGGGCCTGAATCAAAGACAATAAAGAACATTCCGCCCCAGCCTCACTGCCAGCGTCGATTATAAATTCACCTGATACTTGACTTCCATTTTCATCTTTCTTCTCTCTTTCAAACGCAACCGTGCAGCGTCACATCTTTGTTGGATCACGCAAACCGTTATCATGCCAAACACCCAAGGTTAGCCATCATCGTCTGCTGGGTCTATACGAGCGATTCTAACATCATGCAGATAAGCCAAGGGCTCCAATCGATATTCCTAAGGGAAAGGACCAAAGAAGTAGGGATGGCAACGGCACTGTTACCGGCAGCTATCTCACCCACAAGATCCTCCCTCCTGAATCGATGAACAGGTTCAAGCAGTGGGCTACCAACGGGGTTGACAAGGGCGGAGAGTCCGGGTATGAGGCTGACGATGAGAAAACGAACAATACTCAGAAAGGTGATAGCGGTGCCAAAGTGTAGACAATAAAATGCTGGGTGGCCATACTGGATTCATTTCTAAGCGGGAACACCTCACTAGGACATGGCGCTTGACAAAGAAATGCATCAATTGTTTCTTTTATTCTTATTCTCCTGTAATGATTGTATTTTTGCTTATCCAACCTCTTTAACCTTGACGTCTCTTCTGCGTATCCGCACCAAGATAGTCAATGGGGTTTCTACACAACGGACAGGTATTCTGGTTACTGCTCTGGAACCACTTGTACAAACATGTCCGATGGAACAAGTTTTTGCATGTTGTGCATCGCTTATCCGGCATACGCTTGTCTGTCGAGATAATACTGTAGCAGATGGCGCACTCGCTCTGGCCCTTGAGCGCACCAATGATATTTCGCTTGAAGACCTGTAGACCATCAATGATGTTGCCGTTGGAGAAGGTGATGACGCCTTGTGTTGTCATGATCCAGCTCTGCCATTTCTTCTCGCTGACGGCGACGCGGTTGAGACCTTGGACTGCAACATTTTCGATCGGGTAGTTCTGCGGGATCTTAATGGAGATAGCAGCTTGACTTTCGTCGACTTCGTAGCCCGCTGTCACTTCTCTCGCGGCTCGAGCAACTCGTACAACAAGTTCTTGCTCATCCATGGCGGGTGGCTCCTGGGTGTTGGCCCACTGCTGAACTTCGTCGAGGGCATCCGAGATAATGAGGGGAGAAAAGTACTTTGTTGTCCAGGACTCGACTGCAATTCGTGTCTGCTTTGAGCGACAGTCAATATACCAAGTGCGGAACAAGCCAGGAGTGTACTTGTGCAATAGATAGAAGAGATGAATCAACAACCACTGCATATTCTTCTCCTCAGACTCTGCCTCTGCTACCTTCACGTCGTAGTTTTGGATGTGCTCCGACGTGAGGTTGACCTTTTCGAGTTTGAGTGGATGTGCAGCTGAGTGGCCCAGCACGTCAAACATGAAGTCTAGCAAAGGCGCCACGTAGTCGTCTTGCTTGAGATTTTCGTTGAAGTCGTTTCGGATCTTGAATGAGGAGGTTGAGTACGCATCGAATACGAGCTTCCACGACAGGAGATATGAGCGGATGGAAGAGGGAAATTCAGCAAGCATCTCGTCCGAGTACTTTTCGAGAGTTGGAGCGTCAAGCAACAGCGAGAGTAGTTCGTCGGGCAGTCGTGCATCTATAAAAGTCAGTCACAGATTTTATGGTAGTCGTATATTTATACATACCTGTCTTGTCTAGCAGAGCATCAACAGAACTCTGCTGCTGTTTCTCAGGAATAGCTTTGTGGAGCAAGTTAAAGGCAGCTGTCTGGATATCACGCGAATCTGACGCCACCAAGCCAAATATATCAGACAGGTCAGGCACATGCCGCAAAGAGATCTTTTCAACCTCTCGGCAGAGTATGGCATCCACGATCTCTAGTGGCTGGGAGCTTGTATCTCGCGAGAGTCGCAGAAGCTCAACTAAAGCCCTGGGCTTAGCGCTGGCGTACTCCTTTAGGGCATCATCAAGATCATCATTCGGCTCCTGTAAGGATTCGAGAGTCTTGAACAACTTTAGCGAAGAGTGAATGAATGGGAGGGCCTCGTCCAGTTCAAACTCGTGGGCACGATTCCAGAGCGAGATGCAGAACTCAATGGTCTTCTCCCAGTATGATCCATAAACATCCTTCATGCATGGCAACAACTTGCCGAGAGCGCGGCAAATCTCGACGTAAAGAGATGGACTCAAATTCTCAGGCTCTTCAAGCCATGAGGTAATTTGGCGGACAGCAAAGACAATGCGGTTGTTAGCTACAGGCAGCTCACCCACATCGTAGATCTGAGCACATGATGAAAGAAGGACCAGAGTCATGAGGGTTTTGTCACTATTAGCGCTTGCTCCCGCGATCTCGCTTACAACTCGGTTGCAGAAGTTATTGGCAGCCTTGGAGGGTTGAAGTGTTTCGCCAAACCCAGAGATAATAGCTGAGGAAGGCAAGACGGTCGAAGGGCCAATTTTCAAGACATCAGGCTTAAGAAGAGCATCCTCGAGACTCGATGACGCTCCATGGGCCTCTGCCAAAGCTTGCACAAGCTCGCTGAGGGCCCTTGCGCTGTACAGTCCTCTAGGCGTCAGCTCCTTTGAATGTTGAGTTAGAAGGTCAATGAGGTCGTGAACAATCGATGTTTCCTTTCCAAATTCACTCCAAGCTTTCGTATCACTAGCCAAGCTATTCAAAACTCCACGCGTTTTGGAAACAAACTCTTCGGCTTGTCCACTAGCTTCAGCATGCTTCAGGGTTTTCCACAAACGATTATCTTCCATGCAAGTGATCTGGTCAGAGATGAGTTGCACTGTCAGACATTGAAGATACAGCAGCTCAAGCTGGAAAGGCTTCGGTAACTGTGATAGCGGGAGTTTTTCTGATAGCTGGGATACGTAGAGGGCCATTCTTGTAGGGATCGCACGTCCTTTTCTGTCCCTGTGAACTCGGAGTTGAGTAGATCGAGGGGCTCCCTTCACCAATGCAACAGCACCGCCAATGCTGTTGGTGATGGATAGAGATGGGTTGACAGACAATTCGAGGAAAGGTGTAAGCTCTTTCATCCACACGTTGGTACTGGGGAAAAGCTCCTCGGAAGGAATTTCACTCGAGACGGCATTTTGCGCTTGCGATACCAAGGTGTCGATACTGCAAACCAGTTAGCACATATATGGGAAGTAGGCTCTAGATTTTCTTACTCTAAGGACTGTGTTCCCGCCCGTTCGAGGTTAGCTTGAACGACAGCGACAACAGGCAGCTTTCCATTAGTGTGAGTGTCTAGAAGGGTGCGAATGGCGGTGGCTTTTGAAGAGATCCCCGTATCTTCAAGTTCTGATAGACCCAACAACAGCGCGACCAACGTTGTGTGAACGCGTTCATCCCGTGAGAACAGTTCTGGCCGGCCCTTGGCGGCGACTTCCAATGCCTGAAGGGTAGACTCAGCCTTCTGGGGTTCTTTTTCAAGGATTTCCACAAGTGACTGAACGAGCTCTCGGTAGTTACTGTCTGTCAGGGTCTGATACGTAACAGCGGCTTCTAACAACTCCCAATCTTCGGCATCACCAATGGCTAGAAGTACGGCTTGACCAATGATATGCTTTTGTAAGTCCATGTTTCCTTTAGCAAGAACAGCTCCCCTATCATTTGATATGAGAGATGCAAGTGCGGAATCACGCATTGTATCTGATGGAAGATCGAGCACAGCCTCAACCCACGAGTTCCATATAGGTGCAAATTGAGTAGAGACGGAGCCTAGAAGGTGGAGCGACGAGAACAGGTATCGGGAAGAGGGCGAGGCAACAGCTTTGGCTGCATCTTCCTGGATCATAGAAGTAAAAAAGGCCGCGAGCTTCTGAGAGCCTTCGCCGTGGAGCAAACGAGGAGACATGCTGAGCGCATATTCGATGATCCGGGCAGCACCATAAGGCTTCAAATTACGACTCTCCAGAAGCGTGATACTCTGAGTGATAGCTTTGAGAGATGGTTCAGCTGTATGATCAGGGATTCCCTCCGCCAGCTCGATTATTTTGTCCTCAATTTGGCCCACGAGACCAAACCACCGTCGACCTTCTTCTGCAATTTTGTCCTGAGATTGTTGATACTCTCGAGAAACCTCAGGGAGTGACCCAGAGATCTTGGCGCAAAAGATGCTGGCGAGCCGATTCCATTCTTCCTCAGATGCAGATACCACAGGGGGTGATGACTGGACGGTGGCAATATAAGCCTCTACCAAGATGGAAATGGCGTTCGGACCAAGTGGGATGGCAACTGGTCTTTCTGATACTGAGAAAAGGAATTGCTCGATGAGAGGAAAGAGATGTTCCTGGACAAAGGGTAATTGGCTATCGGCTGGCAGACCCTTCAGCAGTCGTTTGGCTGTGTCGATAAAGCACTTCCATGCAAAGGAAGTATTTGTCCGGGGCTCATCGCGATGTGTAATGCCAGACTTAAGAGAGGTAAGAAATTGGGAGGTGACCTCTGGTGTCAGCAGATCTGACGGCAGAACCATCAGCAGCTGATCCAGGTACTCCCAGAACTTGGAAGGACTTCCCTGGGAGCCTTTGGAAATGAATGCTTGCAGCCTGCCTAACGGAGACTTTGGCCCACTTGATGTTTTTGCTGATGACCAAACATCGGGGTAGCTTTGTGTCAGTTTTGTAAGAGCTCGCACGTACTCAAGTGCCGAGCCAGCTTGGTTGGTCTTGAGGCCGCCGGTAATGAAGGCTTGCTTGGCCTTGGCATCTTCCGCATAAGGTAGTTTGCGGTCGATGGAAGCAAACAGCAGCTGACAAACTGTTTTCCTGACCGCTGAGTCATTGAAAGTGATGGTTTTCCAAACATTTTCTTCAGCAAAGTAGTCATCATAGCGGGACTGCAGCTTCTCTAGGTTGCTTGGCTCAACCCTTTGCAGAAGACCCAGGACAAGTGACAAGCTGGCTGTAACAACTCGGAAGTACTTTGCTTCGGCATCCTCTGGTGTTGTCGAACGCTCGTCGCTGAGCGTATCTTGGGTCTCTTGGATAGCACCAATCGCGTAGTCAAGGATCTGGGCCTGGCACTTATTCCAGAACGCAAGGACTTTTTCAGGGGTGTTTAGAAACGAGGTTAGACCGTCGCTAGCAGCCCTGGCTACCACACGATCACGGTCGTATAGGCCAGCAAGCCATGCACCAACGATCTTGGGAAGATGGCGCTCGAAGCGCTTGCGAGCGGATTTCATAAGCTCAAACTGGACATTATGAGCGAGCTCACGGACGCGGCGTGAGTTGTCTATCGAAGTTCGAGCATATAACTGGACCTGTTCAAAGTATAAGCTACACTGATACATACACAATCTACTCATACCCATGTCCACTCACCCAAACATCAAGAATGGCCTCTTCTACTCCGCCATCCTGGTCAAACGGATGAGCCTGCACATAAGCTAGCAACTCCTCCAGTGCCTTGGCCTTGGTAGTGCTATCTTTCTTGAGAATGTTCTTGAGTGACACAACAACATTGGGATCTGAGACAGCTGAGAAAGATGGAGGCTCGGCGAGGTACGACAGGGAGGTACCGGCGGAGGCGGCGCCAAAGCCTCCGAAGGCTGCGAATCCGGAGCGGGGTCCATCGAAGCCCCGGCCGGCCGACTTCCCTTGAGACCGCTTCATGGCTGACCTTGTGGTGAATATCCAAGTTCAGGTATAAATCCAAGGGTGTGGAGCGGAATGCAAGTTTCAGGTGCCGCTCGGCTTTGTTGGTGCTCTCTGAATCGGTAGAGCAAGGCTGATGATGATATGAAATTTGGTGGTGAGGGACCAAGTGATGTCACATGTGAGCACGGACCGTGGTTGGTTTTAGCGAGGGAAGAGCGGGCCTTGAAGACGGGACGCTCCACTGTGAGCCTCACTCGCGATCAGATAGAAGGCAGGAGAATGGATGAGGATATGCAACTATTTGAGGCGATTTTGAAAAGCTCTTTTTCCATATATTCATTAGAAACTTTTACGGGTTCTTTATAATTCTCACTGCTCGGTAGAATTTCCAGGCTGACATGCTCTAAAGCCCTGACCGAGTTGACTCACGCCGATCTTCCCCAGGTAAAGTGACTCCTGATTCTCTTTAACTGGAGCTGACAACGGCCTCAGGTCAGTCAGTAACAGTTACAAAATATCTGAATCTGGACAACTGGGCTTCTTCGGGTTCCTGAATAACCTGCTGCGATGCTAACCGCCAGCTAGATACTGGAAGGTAATGATTCACGCAGTGTGCCAATCATCCGACAGCCTCCCCTGTAACCGTACCCGAATGCGTCGAGTTACAGCACTCAGCAACCGCACTAGTGATTTCTGCACCACGAAAGTGACTTGTCAACAGTCAGAGAGGAAAGGGTTTAGGTTTAGGTTTGGAGTTTGGTGAGTGTTGATGTAAAGACCGGGTTGGAAGGACATGTCTTGCTTCGTCAACAAAAAGAAAGCAACGAATGCGGACAGACATTATCTGCTGAACAGGCATCTCAATTCGAATTGAATGGCCTACAAGTAAACATGTGAGAGCCCCAAAACATCAAATCCATCCCTTTCCGCCCCATCGTTCCATTCATTGACAAGAACCCCTGCCGCGACGCAATTGGATGCATGGATGCCAACGGAAGTAGTCTGGGGTTCGGGTTGTTTAACCACCGCGATATGCGCTATTAAACCCACCAGCCAAAACAAAAACGGCCTCCATTGTTTCCGCCAAATTGTTAGAGTTGGTCCAGACCGTTGTCCTGACGCGATAGAGAAGCTCAACATCCGTATTATTAGGTTTGACGCGAGCGTCGCATGTCGTTTGGTCAATTGTCTTTTTCTTCCGTTCCGATATTGGCCGTGACTAGGTAGCATTTGCATCTGCTTCCGTTTGTCCTTTGAATCAAATGTCTAAGGGGTTCAAAGCCACAAAGACCCTAGTCAAGTTTGCTGATAAGCGGACTAGCCTTGGCCATGTATTCCCTGCATCTCGCGTGAGCCGCTTCACTGACGACTCTCGATAGTGAGCGGACAATCCTTGCCAAGTACCCATGATGATGAGCTATCACAAGCAAGAAGTCTTTTCTCGTCTTGGATCAATCCGTCGCACAAAGATCCCACGGTGAAGAAGAGTTGTACAAAGGCGTTTGTGTAAGCAGATGTACCCATCATTGGTCGGCTTACAGGGCATAGGGGCATGCGAGCTTGACGTCAACGGCTGGTGCACGACTGTGGTGGGACGGGACAGCGTCCACTTGCCGCTTCTGTCTTCCCCGCAAAGGGAAGACCAGACCCACTGAAAGTCGGGTGCTTTTAGAGGCCTAACAATTGGTTGGCCGAGTAAGACATGGACGACACGACCTACACTGCCCTGCTCAATCAGCCTGAGACATGTTTGCGGTTTTGGAGAATGTCTGTCTGTTTATCCCGCATCTCAGTGTGAGACTGTGAGTCTGAAAGTCTATAGGGGTCTCCATACATACAGTATCACAAAGAACAAAGAACGGGAGGCGTTCAAGAGACGGGAGCCACAACACCTAAAGCGAGCGTCACAATATCACAGCGTCACCATCGTGAAATCCACCTAAACAACATAGCTACAGTACATACATACATACCGAGGTAGGTTGGAAGTCATGTCGTGCTCTTCCACTCGCAAATGTCCCCTCTTTTTTCTTAGGCTGTTTTGGCCTTGAACCCTCCCCACTCCCCCCAACTTTGCAGGGTCCCCACTTAGTTCCTACTTGCCCCGGCCTCTATTGAACCCGCGGCTACCTGAGGTACCTAGACAAGGCCCCCATCGTGTGTCGTCGTTAATCGCCATGCGTTTGGTTTAAGGGCTCAGGTTTCCCCTCTCGTGGTTCGTCATCTTTCTCTTCTTATCCCCCTCATCATTCTACTTCTATCTCCCAGTTCATAAGCACTTATACTTGCATCTTTTCCAATTGCTTCGTGTTGGTCACTGTCTTGCCTCACTCTAAAGTGCTTACAGCCTTTAGCTCCTCTACTCATTGCGATTGAGTTCGTTGTGAGCTCGCCGTCTTATTAACAGCCCCGAGATCATTCCTCGGGTGCCTACTCTTATTTTGGTAAGTTACAGTGGTTATTTACTCTACTTCTATATCTGGCATTGCATTCTCAAGAGCATTATATGTTGAGTAGACTGAATTTACTTGTCGTCTGTCATGCTGACCTTCAAACAGTACATTTCATACCGCTCGTATCTTCCAGCTTTCACACAATGTTGTTGACCGCTTCAAGAACTTTGCCAAGCGCGAGGCTTCTCAAGTCTCGAGCTCCTAGTTCCAGTGTGCTCAGATCCAGCGTTACCTTACAATCGAGATGTGACCAAAGTAGGGATATTTCCTTCAGCGCATCGTCGTCTACCTCTTCTGAATTAAGAGATGGCCGTCTTCGTCGCTTGACTCGATTTAGGTACATGGAATCCATAAATCGCAATATTTCTTGGGAAAACAATCCAAAAGCTGCTCTCAAGAGGGCCATAAAGAGTTTCGGTCGGCCTGTCGATCCGACCAAGTTTGCCAGCATGGACAAAGTCAAAACCTGGGCCGGCGACCTATCAGGTATTCGACCTGGTTCAAACATCGAAGACGTAGAGCGAAGTGCCATTGACCACTTGTTTCGAGGTGATAAGAAGGCCAATATTCATAAGGCTACCTTTACCAATGCGCACCACTTTGGTCCACGTGCACCTGCGACAACACCAAAAGACGTCCTACACGCCACCACACAAGGCGAAGACGCCACTTTCATCGATCCCATCACCAACCGTCGAGCCCCAAGAAAACCCTCCATGACGGGACCAGCTGCCCGCTACGAAGACTTGGAAGGTTACAAGCCGATCGACTTTGTTGATGTGACTATCGAGGCTGATTCTGCCCCTAAATACGATGATTTGGAAAAGTACAAACCCATCAAGGATACCAGTGAGACTGAAGAGCCCACCCAACCCAAGTACGATGATCTCGACAAGTATGAACCCAAGGTCGACGAAACCTCTGCTCAAGAGAAGTCTATCGAGTACGATGATCTTGACAATTATGGTCCCGTCAAGTACAACGAGCCTGATGGCCAGCGAACCACGACCCCTGAAGAAGACTCAAAGAAGTATGATGATCTTCACAAGTACTCCTCACCCAGTCTTGGAAACCCCTTCACTCAGCGTCAGTTGACTCTCGAAGAACAGTCCAAGTTCTACGATGATCTGGATCAGTACAGGCCAGTGCACTGGAACGAGCCAGATGGATTGAGAGTACAGTCCTCTGAAGAGCTATCCAAGAATTATAACGATCTCCACAAGTACAGCGCCGTGCATTGGAACGAACCCGACGGCCTGCGTCAGCGTACGCCAGAGGAGCTTTCGAAAGATTATCAAGATCTAGATTCATATGGCCCTATTGCATGGAGTGAGCCTGATGGCCTTCGCCGTTTGACGCCTGAAGAGAACTCCAAAAAGTACGATGACTTGCATGTGTACGAAAATCCTTTCGAAGCCAGCAAGTCGACATTGGAAGCTCATGCGAAATCTCAAATGGATACTACAATGCGAGGAAAGCCTTTGGCACCCAAAGTAGATGCTCCTGTTGAGGACTTTGCGAGCAAGTACAATGATCTCCATCTGTACGGGCCCGTCCGATGGAACGAGCCCGATGGTCTCCGCAAGCTCACTCCAGAAGAGCTGTCCAAGAACTATGAGGACCTGCATTTGTACGATGCTGTGAGATGGAACGAGCCCGATGGCCTGAGGCCTCTCACTGCAGAAGAGAAGTCTAAGCGTTATCACGACACTCGGCTCTACGCTGCCCGTGACGTATCTCCACGTTTGATGCGTGTGCATCCTGAAGAGGCTTCGAAGGCCTACAAAGACTTGCCAGGGTACCGTCACTTTGACAATGCTGATGCGACTAGTCCTCGGGTCCACCCTGAGGAGTCGTCGAAGCAGTATACGGACCTGAACGCGTATTCTGCTTTTAAGAATGACGGACCCGAGACAGAGCGCATACATCCTGAACAAGCCTCAAAGGAGTACGAAGATCTTACTAAGTACCCCACTGCTGGCTTTGAGGAGACGATCCGGGTACAACATATCCACCCCGAGGAGTTAACCAAGAACTACACAGACCTTGGCAGCTATAAGCCTTCTGGCTTTGTTTCCCAGGCTCAGGCTTATCCCATCAACCCGGAGGAAGCCTTTAAGGTCTACCAAGACCTTCACAGATATACTGCAGTTCGCTATGACGAACCAAATGGCAAGATGTCTGTCCCTCTGGATGAAGTCGCCCGCGGCCTCCGAGAGTTCGATTCCAAGGCAGGTTCCCAATATTCCCTGGGTGGACCATCAAATACTTATCTTCGTACACCCAACAGGTCTTCTCCCGACTCTACGGAAACTAGTGTCGACAATGTCGATTCTGGAAATGCCAAGGAAATCCGAGCTGCTGTCCTACGCAGAGCCCACGAAATGAACCAAGATAAGCTTACCGAGAACAATGATCAACAGCCACCCATTACAAATGCCGCAGCCGAATCGAAGCAGAGTAGTGACACCAAGCCGAGACTCACTGGAAATTATGCTCGAGACTTTCCAGAAGAGTTTGTAGCATCTTGGAGCACATCGAATTCACCATCCAAGTCAACGTTGTTTCCTAATAACCATGCTGACGAATCGTCTTCTGTAAGAGAAATCTCAAGCGCCAACGAGGATAGTGTCGAACCTGGATCTATGGATGAAAGTTTCCCCCTCGAAGACGCAAAGCTTCAGCCAGCCTTAGATCGTTGCGGAAGCAGAGTATTCAAGGACCCCTATTCTCATGAGCCCCAAGGCCTACAGACGAGCTTTTCTGAGGAATGTGGGCAATCAACAATGCCCGTTTTAGAGAAACATTACACGTCAAAGAAGCCCAAGCCAGCGAAACAGGCTAAAACGACAAAAAGTCTCGGTACGGCTTCATATAAGATACTTGCGTTCAATCCAGCTTCGCAGATGATGAGCGTAGCAGAAGCTACGTCAGCCATTAGTGGCAAAGATACCACAACATCACTTTCTGATGCTCTTCTTCAACTGGATGATCCTGCCAAGTTTCTGCCCTTCTTCAAATCTCTTGAGGCTAAAGGTTATGAAGTGGTTTCTGGAAGTAGCAATGTGTTGATCTGTCGCAAGATGCACCCCGGAACAACGTCTATGGATGCAGCTGATGCCGGCTCGATCGATATGATGGGTAGTGGAAATGGCAACTTTATTGCCGCCAACGACGGCATTTATGATATGTCAGATCGAAAGAAGTGTCGGACGAAAGAGAGGGCTAGAACTGCCTCTCATGCCTCGCGACAGACACGAAAGAAGCGAGGCGTCGGCCGCAAGATTCTCCTGGGGACTGCGGGGATTGCAGGATCGGTCTACGCGGTGACCATATTAGCAGAGTATCTCAGCACCAAAGGGCTGGGCCCAAAGAGCCATGAGACACGACGGCTCTAGTTTACCTCTCCGAGGTTACTGATTTTCATATTGTGTTTTCAGAACAGAATCTTTTTGCAGCGGATAACCATCATTTATGATACATACGATCTGATATTGTTTTGGGAGTTTGCGGGAATGGAGCGCATTTTGGGACTTGGAAGGATTCAGATTGGTCAACGTATGAGCGTTTGCTGAGACAATTGTCTCTTTTTTCTTTGCTTACAGGGATTATTACGCATGGAGGGACGCAGTCATGATATGACAGCATAACATGGAGCTCAGGAGTAAAGATACCTCGGCATCAATTTGCTTTATTGCCTACTGTAGCTATGAATACAGCAACATTCGTTTATTCAGACAAGCTTTTGTTCATTCTTGACCTGCTCCATTTGGTGCCCATTGCTATACAAACTGCATTGTTTTTATCATTCCCAATTCACTTTTTCTGAGCTATAGCAATCTTGTTTCGCTCATCTTTCCCTCGAGACTTCATCCTCGTCGCTCCGTAAAGCCTGGTCCCGTACTAACATGCTCAATCTTGCCCATGTGCATCTCGTGCTTCTGCTCCTCGGGACTCCAGCTCTGACGACGCTGGAAGGAGGGCGTCCAGCTGTTTGTGTGTCGCATGCAGCGGTCGGCGCCTGCTTGAGCGGATGGGGAGGTGGGGGCTGGGGATGAGGATTAGCATATTGTAATTGCATGGGTGAGTGAATAGGGCCTGGTATCGTACCTTGGGAGGGAGGAGAGGTGTGTTCGGTTGTGGATATGGCGGTTGGTTGACGATCCATGATAAGAGATGTTGATATCGATATTGATGTTGATGTTGATGTTGATGTAGGAGTGAAAGATGAAAAGTTCTTGTTGTTGCTGAGGTAAATGTTTGGTATGTTTCTGTCAGAAACATTAGAGTCAATGGTCTTGGTGTAATCACAGCCCGTACTTACCCTGCTTAGAGTATACTCTCACTTGCAGTTTCCTCCAAGGGGTCCAGCTGTTCCTTTATAAGTTCTCACTGATACCACCCTTCCAAAAAAAAAAAAGACCAACTCCACGATTGGAGGTGGCGAAATAATACGCGGGGTGGTCTGATGCATGTTGAACTAACTTGAATGGAGGGAGGAAAGTTGTGACGTTGAGGCGTTGAACATCTCGGGAGTTTTTTTCACATGCGATGCATTGATCTGCAACTATTGGCTATGTGAGGGTGTGGGAATTGAGTCGTTTTTGTCATGTGTAACGACGTTGGGGTTGTGTGATGAGAGGTAAGGTACTACTTGGTTTATGGCTTCGGCTTTGTCGTGACATCAACTCTATACTCTATAAAAGAGTTGGGGGTACTCACGGATACATGGTTGCCAATTCAAGGTTGATTTACCCCAATTCCCCAGATTCAGATTCATATGTTCTCACGGTTGGTGGAAACCACTACTTGTCATTCCTCCTATCGGCGTTAACTTCAAGACTCCCACAGATTCTGTCAGCTCATCTACAGTCAACATACGAGTTCAGCTGAGAGCTTAATTGATCAACAAGGAATTCATTGCTCTTACAACATACCATACAGACCATGTACACGTTATCAAAAACAAATCGCTAAGCCCCTTCCTCCCTTTCCCTTTCCGTTCGTCCCTTTCATGTGTCCCAAAACACCCTCTGTCTATATCATCAACAGCCTTCTTTCGGCTACAATAGACATCTTTTGTTTTTTCCCCTTCCAACTCCATCATGTAGAAACAACAAGACGCCTTGGGCTATGCAGTTGCAAATGTCGAGAGCAGTCGTGGATCAAAAAAAGGTCATGAATAATGCACAAGTGAATAAAAATGGGGGTATACAGCAAAAAAACAGACATCCACCGCCAACTTTTAAAAAAACACAACACAGAATCTGGTGTTGGTAAAACGCCGGGGTTTCACCGCTAGAAGTAAAGAGGTATGTACGTGGTGATAGAGCGAATTGCTTAGGGAGTCCTGGGACGCTTCCAGTAGTATTGCTATTATGCTGTGTAAGCTTCAAGTGCATTTTGTAGATGTTGGACGTGACAAACCTTGTGCTGTTTACGGCAAGCTCGGAGGCTGGGCTTCCGGAGGCCATCAACAACGGCGGCGCGACGCTGCTGGTCGTCATCCTTCTCAGGGACGTAGTAGTACTCGCTCTCCAGTGCCTTTCCAGCGGCGTCCTTGCCTGAACGCTTGATGATGCCAATGCAGGGTGTGCTCTCGATGATGTTGCGAAGATCATCTTTGGTTACGCCTCGCTTCTCCTCGGTAGGGAGGTGCTGCATGATTGTGGACAGGGGTGTAGATGATAGACGCGAAAAGGCGAGCTGGTTGATAACATGGTTGGCGACGGCAGGGTTGCTCTCAAAAGACATCAAGTTGTTTGGAGCAGGCGTGGGTGAAGACACGCGAGGCGGCGAGGAGAGGGGAGACTCCTGTCTAAGCTGCTGCTTCTTGGGCGAGGGAACAGCAGAGGGAATTTGACGAGGAGCAAAAAGATCAGAAGCGATGGCGCTGTGAAGAGGGTTGGGTGTTCGCTTGGCGCCCTTAAAGATCTTGGGCGACTTTGTACTTATCGAAGCCAGCCTGCAGGAAATGTCCCCGCCAAAGGGTCCAAAGGAGTGCACGATGGGATCATTCTCCTCATTGGGATCGTTATCCTCGCCATCACTGACCTCGCTGTTGAAGTTGGCGGTCACGTCGGTACGCATGCTGGCATTAAAATTCATAGCCTCAAGCTCGTGCTCTGGCAATTCAATCTCAGCGCCATCCTCGTAGATTTCGATATCACGTTGTCCAGGAATCAAGGCTTGAAGACGGCGAGAGCTGGACAAGCTAGCAGGTGTAGGACTCTCAGGAGAAGCAATGCGAGAGGCACGGCGTGGGGGAGAGGATTGGAGAATAGCCTGGGCTCGGGCCTGGCAAGGAGGAGAGTCCCAAGTGGTATCAGAAAGATGATCAATAGCTCGCTTAGGCCATTGGACCAGGACACGCGAGTTCTGCACGTCAATTATGATTTCAGAGCCCTCGGTTTCACTGGTAAAGCTATCACCCTTGTACAGCTCCCAGGTACGACCCTGGCTATGCAGCTTGAGACCGTTCCAGCCATTGCAGACGATTTCAATCTTGCTGGGCTCAAGAGGGCTCAGGGCAGCGACGTAACGAGCCTTGACATGGACTCGGGACACTAGACGGTCGGCCGAGATCTGATAGTGGGACGAGTTGGAGGATCGGCCCATAATGAGAGTCTCGCCGTTTTCCGACAGTTCAACGGCGGGGACGGCAACAAGCGGGGCTCGCTCGGAAGCGGAAGCGGCCCGTTGAGGCGGGGAACTCGACAAGATGCCAGTGGAAGACGTGGGCACAGGAGTAGGATACTTGAGGTGAGCACGGGAGCCAGCGCCGAGACTTTGTCGTTTGACGGGTCGAGGGAGGTTTGGAGATGACGAGAGAGGCTCAAAGGGCGGGAGAAGAGTCGGTGCTGGACGCTTGGAGCCGGCAAGCTGAATTGGCTTCATGATGGGCAGTGTGGGCTCAGCAGATGAGCCTTTTCGTGGCGAGGAAGTGAGAGAGTCCATCTTGAGTTGTAATTGACTGTAATACTATGGTATCGTGGGAAAGATATCGAGGATCGGACTGGATCGCGTCCAGAAGCGCGAGAGACAAGGCCAGAAGCACGCGTTGAAAGTTGGTGTTGGACTTGTTCCCGTACTCGTAAAGAACAATTTCTTCTTCTCTTCCTCCTTGTTCGTTTCCTTGAGGCGCTCTAGAATTCTTCCAGTCGATACTTGAGGATGTTGTCGAAGTAGAAGATCAAGTCTCGGATGGAATGGTGACGACAGGAAGAGCGGTCTGGTGTGTGGTGTGATCTAATGGTATAAGACGAACCTCGACGGTTATAGATAAGTGAAGAGAATGGTTTATTGCCAACGAGGCCCAAACAAGAGACCTGGTCTAAAATCTCGAACAGTCGAGTCGTAGGTAGGAAGAGAGAGAAAGGGCGTGTGAAGGTGTCTCGTGTGCGTGGTGCGTTGGTGGTGGTGGAGGTATTTAAGAGATGCCCAGACTCGACCAGGGACGCGGGTCGCGGACCACTTTAAACTTTGCGCGGGCGTGTTGGCGTTTGGCGTTGGCGTTTTTTGTGCATATTATGCAGTAGATTTTAGGGGATGAGGCGCTGTAAATTAGTGATGCTGGACTTGTTTATAGGGGAGATGTGCAGGCGTTTTAGGTGCTGTACGCGGGATGTGAGCGCGTTGAGTGGTGGGCCGCGCTCACAATCGATAAGCGGACGGAAGGGAATGGGAGTGACGTCCACTGAACGCGCTGTGTCATAGTGGCTGCGTGTAGCCAAGTCTAAGGGACCCTTGTTTGACAGGTCAATGTTTCACAATCTTTTCTTTTTTCCTGTCTACCATTTTTGTTCTATTTGGCCTTCTATTTGAAATGCTCCTATTTTCAATTTTATCTAATATATAAGATTCAAGTTTATAGAATTGGCACGTCATGGCTGTGGGACAGGTAACAAAACCAGCCAGCCTCTCATTCAACCTCCAAATTGGACAAAACACGTCCCCACCATAAAAAAAATCCATCGAGATTCGAGCCCCTCCAAAGCCGCGTCTGGTTTCATGTAAGCCAATCCCTTTTGCCATAGTACAAAAAGTGTTTGGCTGGGCTTATTTGTCCTTTATTCGTTTCGTTGTTCTTTGTTCAGAGTGACATCAATTGCTCAACTTCGGTGTCTTCCTTTGGACTTTGTACCGAGTGTCATGGACAACCAAGGTAGAATAGCAAAGAGTATCCATGTCAACGTATTATCATAACCTTCACTCACTACAGATAGTGTTTGCTGTTTTCGACTACTATTTATGAATGCTCTCTAGTTATTAAGAGCTACATGATCCTCATTGGGTTGTGCGTGGAGCAGCTGTTCACTCCTCTTCCCACGTTGAGTGAGACTCACAAGTCCATAGTTTATCTATCTTCTCGTAGCAGATACAGTCAATTACCACTTTAAAAGCATCAATTCTTCTGATAATGATATTTGAGGCTGTTAAGCCAATCTTTCGCGCTACTCAGTCAACAACGGCACGTCCACTTGGCTCAAGCTTTCTCAAAAGTACCCTACAACCATGGCAACTCACCCAACTCACTCATGAGCACATCGATTTGGGCTGTCGTCTCCTATTGAGAAACGACTTTACTTAGATTGCATAAGAAATGTCTCTTGCCAAGTAGCCTACCTTGCACTACTGTCCAAACCAACTTTCCACTCAGCTTTTACGGCTCTCCTCACTTACGGAACAAAATGTAAAAGCGACATAGTAACTGTACAGGAATTTTAATCCTAAAACTACTTTGTCTTTAAGCCCTCCGTGTTAAGTTACCTCTGGAGTATATATGAGCAGTACCCTGGCCTTTACTTGCCTGACTTCTTCGGAGGGTTACACTTTTCGCACTTCGCTTTATCAACAGTTTTTGTAGAATGCACGGTTCTGCCTGGACAAGCCTCGTACTTTGGATCCTTAGACTTCTCACATTCTTCGTCTCGCCATTCAAAGTCGACACAGTGGCCGCATTTCTGGCAGACGTATCCGATGCTGTAGAAGATGCACATGGTGGTCTGTGAGGGGACTGTAGCAGAAAACGCAGATGAGAAGACTTACGCGGGAAATGGGGTGTAACCTAATTGGAAAGATATGTGTGTTAATTGCTTAGAAGACCTATAGAGTTGAGAGTCATGGAGTATTTATATGCCTTGGTAACATGATTTTGGTGCTATATTATTGAATCAGGGGCTATGCTGGACTCACATGGCAGAGCCCTTTAATCAACCCATACGACATCAACTGAATGCTAATGGCTATAGCTATGTATCAGATCCTCTCATATCGGCTTGAAAGGACTCAAAATATTGGGCGCGGGGTCTGGCAATTGTTATGCATTGCCTCAAGACTTTGCAGTTTCACTTTACAGCTAATGTCTTCTGGATCGACAGTGCCACAAGTCGCTATCCACGTCATCCTATATCGAACAAGAATCTTAGTACCTCTCTTGACAAGTAATTACGACCCTCAAGTCCTGCAGTGGGTGAGTCGACCCTAATATTACATGCTATGTATGCACCGATTGGAACAACACACACCAAAGGTCGCCGAATCAGGTGCTGTAAGTATGTCCTTTGGCCCAGTAAAGATTCTTAAAGGCTCATACGGTCCTGTCTGCCATCAACAACATTGACATTATTGTAGCTGGCGCTGCATCTGTCACACGATGACCTATCGGTGGCATCAACTGAAGAGCTGCCCAATAGGATCTTGGTGTGTCTTATGCGGCCTCGACTGAGTAGTTGCTCGTAGGTAAGGTCCATGGCTTCGGTGCTGAGTAGATGTAGAAACGCGTAGACAACCCATAGAAACATACTCTAAGCCATCACACGAGTACTTAGATGAACATTGAAAAGTCTCGAATTTTAGCGCACCAATGATTCGCGATGTTTAGGCTCTGGATGATGATGGTCTCGTGCTATCATACCCAAGAACTGGTAGATAGACCCCTTCTCAGACACCGTCTTCATCCTCATCTTAACTAACCTGACACCTAACCTGAATCACTAGAGCTCCCGTGACAGCTAACTAGTTCAGATCCGGATCAGTAACCTCACAGTACCTAGGAAGCTTACTCTTCCCCTCAATATGATCCTCCTCATCAATCACAGGCCGCACACAAGGGACAGACCCTCACTGTGCAAACTTGAAGATCCTTCGACGCGCAATAGCAATATGTATGGCCTCATTATATTCATCCTCGAGGTCCTTCTCATCCTTATTATACTTCTCCACCAACTCCGCCTTGACGCGTGAAACGACTAGACCCTTGGTCTTCTTGATGAAGTTCTTCTCCGCAGACTGACCATCAGCATCACACCACATAAAGCCGATACGGCCGGGGTAGCGCTTTATCATGAGGTAGGCTTTGGCGTTTTTCTTGCGGTTGTGAGAGAGGACGTTGCCTGTGGAGACAGGGAGGTCTTGGGTAAAACGACCGACTTCGAGAGCGGATTGGGAGAATGCGTGGGTATGATGAATTGGAAAGGTGACGGCCTGGGTAGAGTCTCAGTTGTCAAAGGCTTTGTTGAGGAAGTCGTCCTTCATCTCCTTGGTAAGCTCGGTAGTGGGAGTGGTTTTGGACATGATGACGGTGGAATCTGGTTTGTTAGGTATCATTTGGGAGGGATGGAAGAAAGGAGACTTACGAGGACGAGGAGAGTTGATCGGAGGGCTTTGTGAATGTGTATTGTCGGGAGCGCTATGATGGTGCTCACGCTTTTGAGGTGTAGATGAATGAAAACGATGGCTCGCGAGGTGGTATCTGGATGTGTGCGATCATGCTTGCATTATTCTGCATCGATCACTGCCAAACGCCCGTCGCAAATAATGTTATTGAGAAAAAGGCACTGTCAGAGACTAGAACGAGGTGCCAGTTATTATGCTATCAGAAAAGCAGCAAACAGTCTCAGACCATCTGTAACATCGAGAAGGTGTTAGTAGTATACTTGAGTCACTCTGTATTTAGACACCAAGTCACATACAAACATGATTGCAACGATAGTGTATACCGAATATTTAACGTGAAATTATTATGTACGTTCAACTATGACATTTCTTCATACATCATGATAGGCCCTGAATTACTTTAGGCCTGGACGGGTGTTATTGTGATATCCTCCTTCAAATCCCTACTGCTGAATCCAACACGGATGGTGAATTCACCCTCAGGGATAACCCACTGCTGAGAAATAATATCCCAGTAGCTGAGATCACGGCGCATCAGCTCAAAGCCAACAGTCTGACTCTGACCAGCGGCGAGGAAGACCTTCTCAAAGCCGCGAAGCTGCTTAGGGGGAGTGCCCTCAGGAGCACTGTCGGGGAAAGTGACGTAGAGCTGAGGAACAGTCGCGCCGTCGACATCGCCAGTGTTGGAGACAGAGACAGTAACGTTGTAGATGTTCTCCCACAGAGCAGGGTTACCACCGGGCTGGATGGGGCGCTCTTCGGGGCTGGAGGTGATGTCCTCGACGAGAGGCTCGGCAGTGATGTCAGAGATCTCAAAGGTGCTGTATGACAGACCGAAGCCGAACTCGTATCGGACAGAGATGTTATGCGCATCAAAGTAGCGGTAGTCAATCTCGAGCTTCTCGTCGAACCAAGACTGCCAGTCCTCCTTGCCGGTGGTGTTGATAGCAGTGGTAGGAGGGGCGTTGTAATCAGTGCCGTTGTAGGCAATAGTGTAAGGGAGTCTTCCAGAGGGGTTGACTTCACCATAGAGAAGGTCGACAAGGGAGTTACCAGACTCCTGACCAGGGAAGTGGGCAGCGAGAATAGCAGTGACGTTGGGATGGTCGGCCCAGGGGAGGGTGTTGATGCCCGAAGAATGGGTCACGACAATGGTGTTGTTGCACGACTTGGCAACCGACTCGACAACATCATCACCGTTCCAGTCGACACTGAGGTGCTCACGATCAGCGGCCTCCTCGGCCCAGGTCTTAAGGAAGACAAGACAGGCATCAGGCTGTTGGGGGATCCATAGGTCGGTAACGTTGGAGGTGGCAATGAGGGTGTTGTTCAACCACTGCTGAACAAGTGTACCGTCCTTTCTGGCACGGGCGTTGATGGCATTGAGAGGAGTGACGATGTAGGTCAGTCGACCAGTTCCAGAACCTCCGCCGGCAACCAAAGTTCCGAATTCGTAGTCATTCTGGTTGTAGAAGCCCTCGGTAATCTCACCAGCATCGTTTCCAAAGACGGCAATGGACTTGGGCTTCTTCAGAGGCAAGGCATTGTTCTTGTTCTTAAGCAGCACAGTAGACTCAGCGCCGTGCTTGCGGATCAAGTCGCCATGGTTACCGCGGACGTCACGGCTGCGCTCACCAGTCAAGTTGAACTCACGGAACCATGTGCTCTTGGGGCTGAAGGTATTAAGATCACCGCTGGAGGGATCGATGCTCGGGTAATCTTCATCCTGGCCAAGCCAAAAGTAGGGAGTCATGATGCGAGTAATCATATCGTCGACACGACCGAGGTTAAGGGTACCGTTGTTGACAGCCCGAGTGATGTTACCAGCGAAGAAACCACCAATGTTAAACCTTGTTCCATATGCACCGAGACCACCAGGCCTAGAGAGCGTTAGTTGACCAGGATATACCTGTAGAAGGAGAGCACCTACATATCCATATCGAGGCCGCTTTCAATGGCAGCAACGCCAGCGTGAGTAGCACCCCAGTCAGACATGACATAGCCCTGGAAACCGAGCTCGTCTCGTAGGATGCCATTGAGGATCTTGGAGTTCTGGCAAGCATAAGAGCCGTTGAGTCGCTGGTAAGCGCACATGAAGCTGGAAGCCTTGGCGTGGGCGGCGTTGGCAAAAGGCCAGAGGTAGAGCTCGTGCATGGTTCGGTCGTCCATGTTGGTCGAGAGGGCCTCCTCATCAATATCGGTCACAGTACCGTTAGGGTCAAAGGTAGGGTTCCTCATCACCTCTTGTTCATTACCTGGGCAATGTAAGTATGCTGTCTGTGCTATCCAGAGGATGTTTTCTTACCGATAAAGTGCTTTGCGGTTGCTTGCACGCCAGCATCTTGATGGCCATTGATGGTGTGCTCCATGGCAACACCGGTGAGATATGGGTCAGGAGAGAAGCCCTCCCAGTTTCGGCCAGAGTAGGCCGAACGACCAAGAGGTCCAGCCACGGGACCGAGCAGGATGTGAGCACCCTTGGCCTTGAATTCCCGACCCATAGCGAGACCGCGCTGGTACAAGAGCTCTTTGTCCCATGAGGAAGCAGCAGAAACACCAGCAGGGAACACACTGGCATAGTCGGCCACTCGGATGGCAAGGGGACCATCGTGGAGACAGAGACCGTTGAATCCCAGGCGAGGAATTGCTACGATGTTTCCCACACAGGGACCGGGTGTACCGGTGACCATGTCGGCCTTTTCCTCCAGGGTCAGTTGAGAGACAAACTCTTGGGCCTTGACAAAGGCATCTTCCCAGCCAACGCCAGTAGCATTGTCTATTCAAGTGTTAGTCTTCACTAGCAGCGGTACAATTGATCAAAGACGACATACTGGCTGGGTAAGAGGGTGAGTGGCCGTATTGTCCAAGGATAGTGGTGTTTCTGGGCTGGACCCAGGTGAAAGCATCTTCGCTGCGATCACCCGCCTCGTAGGATTGAGCTTTGGCAGTTGCGGCCAAGAGGCCAGAGACCAACATAGATCGAAGGCTAGCCATCGTGAGTGAAAGAGGATGGGCGACACGCTGTGGTGGTGATTTCTATTTTTTGCTGCTTCCCATGGTTGACTTATATACTTTCACCCGAGGTCAACCGATGTGTCATGGTCCGGGACTAAGCCGGAAAAATTGACAGTTGAACGTCCAAGCTGCGTCATTTCCATCATGGTAAAAGCTGTCCGAGATCGGTGAAGCAATTCTTTCCGTTAGCTTGCGCTATGCAGAGGGTAAACCGAGGAGCATTGAAAGGGATCGACTGATGGTATTCCCAGACTCAGACCAGCCTAGACCGGTTCGTCGGCGAACTCGAGGCATGGTCTGTAATCTCTTGATTCGGATTCGGGGTAGGGATCAAATCGGGTACCAGTGTACCACTGACTCGCCAACCTGGTTTTCGATGGTGTCATGGTTATTGGAGAAACGAGGCCAGAGGCACCGGCAATGGGTTCAGTGCTTGGTCTGGTGATGCAACTTGGAGGTCGGGGAAAGGCTCTGTCCCCACAGGTTACCCTAGAAAAGGGCCGTCATAGAACCGAACAACCGAAGTTTTTCCATGAGATTTTTCTCAAAGATGGTCAGTCTAATTGGATGCTTGGCGAACCATCCTATCCAAGAAATTTCTAAATGCCGGGAAACCGTAAGATCTGGGGGAGACCGGGGTTCAATGCCTTTCTCCGCAATTGATTCGGCCCTGTTATGGACTCTTTCAACGTTGTGCGGAGAAAACTGTTGTCGAAGATCGTTATTAATCACCCCACGATCATAAATCACGTTAAGCTGAATCGACCCAGTGGTCTGGTGACGCCGACTCCATGGGATGGGATGGGATGGAATGGGAGGGTAACTGACAAGGATCTACTTTCAGTAACTTCAACCGCTTCAGCCCGGACATTTTACGTCAAACAAAGGTCGGCAAATGACGAGTGGACCAGCTTCTTTTTCTTTTTCTTTTTCTCTTTTACTAATTGAGTCTACAACTTGGGTGACATCTGCGCAAAAACAAGGTTTCGCTGAACTATATACTACCTATCAGTCCAACGGTGTAGGTAGTCAGTCAGTCGCACCCATATTTAACAGACGCTTGTACTGTAATTCAAAAAGTAATTCGTATTTCCGCTGCTACACTGACCTCGGCCCTCAGTTTTGAGCTCCCAACAGCCGTAAGCCATTGCCGTTATGAAGAGGTGGTCTTGCATTTCCCCAACTTTGTCGGCGTGAATTCGGTCATACCATATGAATTGCATCCCCAATTCGAGTGTATAAACTGCGGAATTAGGCTTCGATCAGGCCTAGTCATGTCTCTTGACCGTTTAGGATGGGTCAAAAAAGCTGGGGTTTGACTCGAGTGGATCACATTTCGTACAAGTCGCTGACTCGAGAATGAACGGGCACCCCAGATCTAGCGCCATTGCGCAGCTACAATCTGTGGCAATACATACCTTACGTATGTATGTATGTAAGTATGTAATACTGTCAAGAGTGAAAAGCAACCAACCCTTCAAGAGACTAGCCATTGACAAGGATCTCTCGAGCCTTTCTTACTCCCAGAGAACGAATAGGAAACATCTGCACACTGATGGATCCTACCCACTGGCAATGTACTACAATTAATGAAGCTGAATTACAGGACAATTCTCCATCACACATACCCTTTAAACAGTCCAGTAGGTAAGTAGTTAGATAATCAACAGGGGCTAATCTTCTGAGATCTATACTCTTATAAATAGTGCAGAAAAGATCAACTTCTCTAACACGGGGCTTTCATATACTTTACTGACACAGTCGAGTAGTTTTAAATCTCAAGTACATTCATTCCGATACCCTTACAACACAACAGTAGCTGCTAGATAATATGCAAATGCAAAATCAGCAAAGAGATCGCATCAACTGACAAAGCAAAACGGTTCCTAGAACAGTTAGCCTCATTTACATAATTTCGTCCCTTTGTTTGTTGACAAACTTTAATTTAAACAAGCATTCCGCCAACTATAAATTCTAGTTTAGCTTTGAATCTTCAGCTTCAAGTTTGCTAAGAAATTAGCAAGTCTCTGATATTTCCTAGCAGCGCAGAAACCGTTGCTAGGTCACCGTGCTCTGCTGACAGCTCACCCCGATCTCCTTTCGGAATCTTAGCCTTCTTTGGCCAGGCTGCAATTCTTGCACTCGCTCAGAGGGACATACGTGGTGTCTTCCTGCGGCTCTTCAAGGCACCTCCACTCCTCGGGTTCTTTACCACCTGCTTCCACATGCTTGCGCATATCCGGGCAGAGCGACATGTGAGAGCTGTAGACGACGAGGCGGCGGCAATGGTCGCAGATGACGGCGTTGGTCCACAACTGACACATCTTGATGGGATTGAGAAAAGTGTGACAGTTGCTAGTCGTGACGAAGAGAGAGCGAGAGAGAGCACTGTGTTGCTTGGTAGATGTAAAAATGATATGAGATGGTCAATGGACAAGAACTATCATGGGACGGCTGAATTATTTATACTGCTGAAAGCTGATGGAATACACTGTTACCACTGTATCGTGTTCTATTGTTCAGGAATTCATGTCAAAGGACGAGCTGAACATACACGACGTTCAAAGAAAGAGTGCTTGTGAGATGTCTGTGAGTATCAGTAGGCACATGAACATGCGTATAATCAAGTAATTAATAGGACCTATTGGCCTATACCAGACTTGTGACCCCAAATCAATAGCCTCGAGTGTCAATCATCTTGGAAAACATTATGAGAACCCTCCAGCATCATCCATCATCCAGAATCTCGTCATATACTAGTCTTGCTTGCCTTGCATACTGGGCACTCATCCTCGTGAACATATACGGTATCGTGCCTTGTCATCTTGGCGCATACCCCGGGCTTCCTTTGCTTGACGTGTTCGCACTGAATTTCTCTCATGGGCATCGAAAGTAGGCGAGAACACTTCCTGCAGAGGTATCCAGTGCTGTAAAAGCTGCACATTGAAGGCTCATCGAAGTTGATCAACCAAAAAAAATATATATTATGTACTGAAGGAAGTTTGAAATAACCAGGGTTTCCAGATTGGAAATTGGATGCAATATGAAAGTAGCAATTTATGATGATGAATGGAAGTATTGTGAGTATGTGTTAGACATATTCAAGACGTGGTTGAATTTATACATGAAACTATTACGACTGGTCAAGCACAACCTGTCTGTCCTGTTTCACGAGGGAGGGAGGTCATGTAGTAGTCCGGATGATAGTATGTACCACTGTATTACATCACATAATTCTCAGTACTTCGTTTCACAGTCAGTCTCAGCATTGAGGGCAGGTTAAAGCATGATAATAGGTAGTTTTAAATCCAACTCTATCTCTACCTAGGTAGTTTTTCTCAGTTTCTCGGCCATTGTTCTAATATTTGCGTTTTATGCCCTTATTCTTTTTGGTACACTGCTTGCAGTTGCTTTGTTGAGTGTGAATGGTAGACTTCGAGATGGCCTTGTTTTCACAAGCTTTGGTCGACGTCTTTGCCGAGTTGCACAACTCCGTCGTTGTGTCATTGTCGACGAATTGGTTGCAAGCTCGACAATGGTACTTTACGAACATGATGGTGCACATCCCGAGAATGGATTTAGTGCTAAAGTTGGAATATCTGGATGGCAAGACGTATACCCAAAAATGTGTTGCTCGACACGAACTTACGAATGAATACTAGTGGGAGATCACATTGAGATACACGACCATATAAGTACAAGTTCATTGCTGAGTGGTAGTACTTACCATGTGCTTATACACCCCATCGTCCGTACCTGAAGGTCTTACGAGGGGAAGAATGAACAGCACAGAGCCCGTTGTCGCAGCTTGTCAGACTCGTGCAATGTTCTACAATCCCTTACAGCTAGTAATCAGGGACAATTGAAGGCACAAAAGTAGAAATTGATTCGGGTTAGCTCAAGATAATCACTGCGCCGTTTATTGTATCAGTCCATTGGGAATATCGATGGCGTTGAACCGTTCTATTAGACTAACTATGACTAATAATCATGCCGCTGGTATGACCTTCGTTTGTTAGTGACTATCATTGGATACCTCAACACTCTTACTGGGTGGGTTTCTGTTTCTTTGCTTTGCAGCTGTTGCACCCCGAGTCATTGACCAGATGTGTGGTTCGTATGTTTTCCTTCTTACAACCCCCCCCTCTTTTCGCCTTCTCACACTGAGCCGTCTTGATTTCAGTGTTGATCAAGTTGTTTCATGTCCGACAGACGTATCTGTTATTGTGAATAAAGCAAATCTTGAGATAAGGGATGATGTCTCGGCGGTTGGGGAGGAGAGTAGACCTGAGATCAGAAGGGTAGTCTGTGCACATGCTTCTGCAGCGTGATGATAGCGTGAAAGGAATGCTGGCTTTATATCCAGATGAGCCGCAGAAGGGCTCAATCACTTGCTGGCTGCCAGTCTCCAGTTTATTTTCAGTATACGCACAAATCACCGACGATAATGTCTCGTCACAGCTGTTCACGTTGGCAGTGATGGCCTTTGCTGTTGAGCGGTAACAAATGTTGTATCGCAGTGAATGAGCGAGGCTCAGTCCATAATTGTCTGCCTACCAGTATACAAACGAAAGCGGACATACTATCCTACGTATCTATTTGTGTATTTCAGAGCTCCCGCATAGATAACGTCAGAGAGTTGAGCTTCTTTGTCCCAGTGTCTCAATCAAAACACCAATAGCAATACAACTTACCGGACGTTCTTTTTCCCTACGCATAACTTGCAGTGAGTGTAACTAACTTCGAAGGTTCTTGTCCTGCTTCCTAGCTTGCATGAGTTCCCGCCCATGTTTTCGCAATCCGCCTTGTGCTCTGCAGAGTCGATCAGGTAACCGTATACTCGGCAGATGTACTTGGTATAGGTCATGGTACACATAGCGATTTAATCTAGTGTTATATGGCGTCACTTAATAGCTGATTTAAAGTAAAGTTGAAGGCTGGTTCAGAAACTATGCATCAGGTGTGGCAATGAAGCCTGGATATGGACACTGTCACTTATTTATCCCCTTTGACATTCCAATGGCCGATATTTCGGCAGTCTTCAATGGCCCTGTTTGCCTTGAATACCGTTACTCACGCATGATACGCCATGTCTCTGTGATTTGCCGAGAAACTCACTTGCCTGAATCTCTGGTCAAACTTGTCAGAATTCTTTGTGTTTATCGCCAAATCAGTCACGGCACGTACCAGCACGCTGAAAACAAAACAGCATCATCACGTTGAGTTTCGGACGTATGAATCACCAAGTGAAATCTGCAGAGTCTCTGTGGGTAGAACAAATGTGATTGTGAGACTGACTACATTGCTAAGCGCCTTCTGGCGGTTAATTTGATTCCATAGTAGCTCTGGATAGCCACAAAACTACCCGCAGCCAACCATGGCTTATATTCCATGAATTAGGGGTCTCTTACTTCCAAAACCATGGCGGTGATGTGCGACACACATCTCATACTCGGCAGAGCAACTAGATACTTGTCAATGAACGTCCAGAGAAGCAAACGCAGCAAAATGCTCACATCCTCGAGCCATTATGCTAGGCAATTGGGCTTAATGTCTTCGAGACTGCAGTCTCATCCTTGGGAGCATGTTACGAGGCAGTGGAAGACCGTGATCCATTGGCTCAGGCGGGTGTCTCGGACCCTTATAGTCAGGCTTTCCAATGAAGGGAACAGGACTGTCGGCAGGGAACGAAGAGCACTTGGTGCAAAGAGCAGGCTCACACATATGGTAGAGATAGTAGCGGTCTTCTCCGCAGGGCTTGTTCTGTTGAAATTCCTTGCACCACTTGGTATCGAAATCATTAAAGATGTTCTTTTTACATCGCTTGCACACGTAGATGCGCTGGGTTGTTTCGCACATGTTGATGAGTGGTTATTCACCGTTCTTGATATTGTTTCTCATGGAAAGCTTTATGTGAGAGGTTTTGTGAGTTTCGACAACGAGACAGATCCTGAAGGATGGTAGATTTCAGGAATGATTATGAAAAGTCGTGATAGGTTTCTGGCGCAGGACCGATGTGCAAGATTTCAAGATCTCAGTGACTAGACAAAGACCGAGAGTTGTTGTTTTGATCTCAGGAAGGACTGCAGAAATGTACAAGCATAAGTAGCTCTATATGTGGCTTGTTTGACACTGCCGCCTTGGCTCGAAAAATGAACAATAACCAACAGTGCCACTGTCGATATTACGGCAGTGTTTGCATGGTGTTAAAGGAAAGGCTCGCTGCATTCCGTTTTGTTCAATGAATGAACATCTAGAGATTAACACCAGACCCAAGGCGGCAATAGGATTTGCAGTGTTTCTAAATTCTGGGTTTTCTCAAGTTGTTGGGTCTTTTTAATTTCAACCTTGGCAGTATAATTTGGCTATGAATAGACGTCCTAACCTCGATAATACAACGACCTGCTCTACTGGTTTAGTTTAATATCGTATATCTTTATTCACTCGGCATCTCTACGCGGTGGGCAAATTAGACAACTAGACCACAAGCCAGGAAGTAAAGAATCTTAGAAAACACTGCAGCCCGTAATAGTATCGCAGCTCAAAGTCCTTGATAATGTGGGTGCCACTGATTAGGATCATAAGGAGCCGGTGAAGGTGCAGGGCCCGAGCATTCGACGCAAATCTCATTTGAATCCCATATTGTCTCAGGAGTTTCCCTACCGCAAGAGCCATACTTCTGTCTCCGAGTCGCCTTAGCCCTAAAGCATATCAATTGGTGCTTTTCATATAGAATCCTTTGACGGCAGATACCACACATGTATTGGATTGTGATATCGTAGCACATGGTGTGAAGGGGCCCCTAATTGTTGGACGTTAAAGAGAATAAGTTTTGAAACTTGGAACAGCACGTTTGGTTTCAAGCGAAGGAGCATATCAAGTAAAAAGTTAATAAGAATACATAGGTTAAGATACTGGAGAGAGAAATTGAGAAGTACAATTTATATCTCAGTTGGGTCAGTGATTGACTTCCAGGTAATCACCTACCTAGCAGACCTCTCTACTCAAGACTTGCGCACGGCACACAGGATCACCTCACATATATAGAGATGCTGCCAGTGTAGATCCACGATTCGCAAACTTGCATATTGAGAGTTGATCACAGCAGAGTATTGGAATACCTCACCATAGATGAATGCAATAATGAAGAGAGATTACTGCATCAGCTATCACATTAAAAGTCAAAAGTCTTGAGGTTTACGTAGCAAAGCTTTACTTGTTGTAGTGGGGCATGTTGATGGTCAAGATATGGACATGGAAGTAGGGATCATGTTGTACATGGACCGGCTCTCTCACTTCTGATACTCTAAGCATATGAAATGGATCCAGGTAAGAATTGGGGCAAACGACTGGTAAGCGTCAAAGAGCTGTGACTAAACTTTATCAGAAAGGATAGGAAGAATCAACTGGGGCCGGGTGGCTTAAAAACATCCCCCTTTTCCTCCAAATCCTTGCTGAATGACAAACTTCCCCTGGTGTCTATAATCCTTGCGTCAACATGCTCACTCGCTCCCTGGCTCAGAGTTGAGATCCATCTTGCTCCATTTTCTCTCATCTGACGGACAGCGCTGACAGTTCTCGGAAATGCTGTAAACGTAAACCTCTCCATCCTGTGTGTACCCACACGAACCCATTGATTTCGTTTCGGTGCTAAGTGCGCTGCTGCAAATATCGGCCTCAAATTCTTTCTTGAAGCATTCGCTGCATTGTCTGCAGTAGTAGTGGATGTATTGTTCTCTGCACATTGTTGTTGACGGTGTTGGTTGTGTTTGTAGCCTTGGGGTGAATTTTGAACTGCTTGTGTCGTTCTTGTTTGTCACTGTGATGTAGACGGGAGTTGAGGTGAAGCTTCTGGAGATAGATAAGAAAACTGAGTTGAGGATGTAGTTACTAATTCTGTAGTGATTGAGAATATATATCCCTTCTTAGCTTCTGTGAATAAACAGACTTTATGAAACAAAACAGTTTGCGGCTGTATTAGCCGTTGAAGTAGAAGTGAGGCTGTACGTGATAAGCCTCACTACCTAGGCATCAAGGCAGCAAGGGTCCGATTCTGCCTGATTAACAAAGCAAATCAAAATGTGCTTTTATCACGCTAGTTGGTTGGATCAAAGATCAAACGAGAGGCCTCACCGATGGCGTTTATGCACGCCGCTGTTAGCCCAATTGCATTATTATTCTACCACTCCCTCAAATTTGGGGGCCAAAACTACTACTTGGACTATCAACTATCTAACGTTAAGTTAGAACTGGTACCTAATCAGCCAGAGTTCCGTGCTTATACCGTGTTTAGACTTTACACTTTCCGGTTAAAATCAATTTACTATGCCTTGTGTGTTCCTTCATTTAATCAAGAGTAATCCTGTCCATGAAGCGAGCTAGTTAATCGACACATAATAGACTGTAGAATATCTTGCTAAACCATATTGTGCTTCATCCGCTATACTCATCCGCACATAAATCGAGAAAGCAGGCATGAACAGTGACGCTAGTGACAATGAAAAGGGCCACTATTTAACGAGGATCATCATGGGATTGTAATTAAAAGCTGAATAGAGGAACACTGTTTGACAGTGAACAACTCTGTTGGCAAAGGAAGGGCCAAGAATTGACAGTGTCACTTTCCGTTCCCCCAACAATGCACATATACAATCACAGCTTTCATCTTTTGACACTGAAGTTACTCCTCTCAAATATTGCAGATAAAGAAACAATCAACTTCGAATAACTCGACTGATCAAGTCTCTCCGGATGAGAACAAGCTGATCACGATCATACACCTTCTGCAACTTCACAAGTCATCTCGAACAACTGTTACACCATCTCACGGCTATTTAATCAGTAGCCTACCTTCGCTGTCTTGTGAGACCTCCCATAAAATCCTCTAGCAACCGGCGACTAACTCGTAAACGTCCAGCAACAATCATAACACCAAGCATTTCCACCATCACTCAAGTGCTATGTGTGAGCAGGTTATCACGTTGAAGCACTGCTCCGCTTGCAAGCAGCCAAAGGGCAAGCTCGTACGCAACATCAATTGCGAGAGGGTCACCATCTTCAAGTTTGGGGGGTGCAGGAACGGAGTCAGTTTGCGCAGCGTTGAGGAAGCGACCGAATGTCATGATTGTCGGCTGAAGCGGGAGAAGGAGGTAGATGAGGAACGGAAGAGGAAGTTTCGAGAGGCCTGGGGTGACGAAACTGACACTATCGATGCTGGTAACGATCCTATGGACCCCACTGAATCTACGGATCCTGAGGATCCTGTCGTGTAACTTGTTACGACTTGGAACTGTGCTGCTTCGAGTATGGTAGGGAGAGGAGCAGTGCTAGTCTAAAAAACGGTACAAAGTGTTGAAAGAAAGCCAATCGTCACTATTCACTGATGCCATCATGAAGCGCCGTTGTGAATTACTGCCAAACAAGAGGCTAAAAACTTTCTGAATGATAGGCACAAGACAGAGACACTCAGGGCTGACGACCGTTGAAAACCACAAACTGCAGGTTCATACTGAACATACATCCAGCCCCGATCAGTAGACCAGGCAGCTGAGTGTGGTGTTTGTCGAGCGGCTCGAGAGGAGAGAGAGTGTCAAGAAAAAGAGGAGCTTGAGAGGCAGAACTGTAATGGGAAGCATGTTCACTTTGATACGAATGTGGCAGAGATACCATAAGCTACAGAGCGCGAGGGTATCGGCTCAATAGAACAGGGGATGGGAACATACAGTAGAGTAATACGCACCAGAAGCAAGAAAGTCATGTCCCTCCTTGTCCATACCGTTATCTGCAAGGGAGATATCCTCTTCCAGTCTCTTCATCTAAAAGCAACACAGCTGTCAGCACAATTGTTTGCTCCTACCAACCAACTTAGTGAATAGAGCTGGCCCTGACATCGGATGGATGTTCTCTGCTCAGCCATCCCGGCAGAAGTATGTCAGTTAGTATCAGTTAGTTGAGAAGCTGGTTGTAATCTACGGACTCATACTCAAATGTCTAATTTTAGACTGTCGACATTGTGCTTAGCCCCAAAGGATCATGCTACGCCGTGCACTCAGCCCTGTGAGCTCCCTCGTCCCACAGCAATTTTAGTGGTTGATTCATGGGGTTTGGTCTGGGGAACAGATTGGCGAGGACAAGGATCAATTGGTTTGGTTCCCTCTGAGCAATCATCATATTTAAATGGCTCAGGATCTCACTAGAGTTAAGGTCAAAGCGAGGCGAGCAAACAGAAGATACAGCGTCATTTTTATTTAATATGTCTTCTGTTATCAAAACTTGTTTTATTGAGCGCAAAGATGCCATTCAAGTTCACGATCACTGCCCCGAACGACCCTACATCGAGTTAGAAGTGCCGCAAGACGCCAAGAGAGTCATCGCTGTCAGCTTTGGAGGGATATCTCGCGATCAAGGTAACCAACTAGCTCAAACCCTACTTATCATTATATTAACCTCGTTGAATAGGTTGGGCAGACAAATCAAACCGAGTATCTTTCACTTGGTTTGACGCGTCAGTTAAGCGACCTGAAGGACGTGGAGATTTGCGTACCATCACCGTTTTCAACAATCGTCTCGCAAACTCGGAACCTCACGACTGGACAGAGCGATGGCATATCTATCTTGGTCCTCGCAAGCGACTCTGGATCGAAGCGTTGCGACCAGGCGATGTTATTCAACTTGTCCCCCGAGCTATGTACATGGCCTGGGTAAATATCATCCAAGAAGGCCGAATCGAGATCGAGTACGAGGCTAAGGAGCTGGATGAAGAGTTGCAAGCACTTCAACTTGTTTCAAACAGCACACACTACTCCGATAGACTGAATATCGACCATCAAGACATCCGACTCCTCCACGTGGAACCGGGGACATTTGACGATCCTATCCAGGGCTATTTTAGTCTTGCAAGTCTCAAAAACGTCGAGTCAAAGCGAATCGACTTTGACGCGCTGTCGTATTGTTGGGGAGACCCTACTGAGCGTGAGGAGATATCAGTCGCTTCCAGTCCATTCAGTATAGGCAAATCTGCTGCACAGGCTCTTCGTCGCTTGAGGAAGGAAAACGAGACACTAGTCATCTGGATCGATGCAGTCTGCATCAACCAAGACAATCTCGAGGAGAGGGCCCAACAAGTCACACTGATGAGTCAGATCTACTCGTTGGCTTCAAAAGTTCACATCTGGCTTGGTGAGGATAACCACGGTGTCGAGGCCTGCTTGAAGCTCGTTCGAGACATATGCAACTTCAACAGTCGACTATGCCAAGGCGGTCAACACTGCTCTTGCGATGGGACAGCTCATTCCTTCCAACTAGACGACATCGATACCTATGCAAAGGAGAAAAAGAACGAAGGCAAGAGACCGTCTTTTAAAGGAATGTGGGAGGTTTTCGACATGCACGAAAAGACATGGACCAGAGAGATCATTGATCTCGCAGGCTGGTACGGTAACACACAGCTATCGTTTCTTATGAGTATACTCTTCGAGAATCCGTGGTTTACTCGAGTGTGGGTTATTCAAGAAGCGCTATCAGCACGAAATCCTTTGGTGCATTGCTCCGGAGAGCAAGTCCCCTGGGAAGAGGTGATTCAGGTCAGCAATTGGCTTGAAGACCCGGGATATGCGTCGCAAAGCCCACACAATACTTCCCAGCAAAGATCACTAGCGCCTATCTGGAAAACATTGAAACCAAAGGGAGAGACGAGAGAAGTTCCCACTACGCCGATCGAGCAGCAAAATACTCACGAGCTTTCGAGTATTTTGGAAGTGTTCTTATCTGGTCTAGATCTCAAAGCAACAGATCCTCGAGACAAGCTCTTCGCTTTGCTTACCTTTGCGGATGAAACGCATGATGCTTCGAAACTGGATGATCTGATCAAACCAAACTACGACAAGTCGAAAGAGCGCGTCTTTGCTGATTTTACACGCTGGTGGATCCGAGAACACGGCTCAGTGTCTGTTCTATCATCTATCCATTGTCAGCCAGGACGTACGTGGCAAAAGACCCTGGGACCAGACACTGGTGATATTCAGACGGGTAGACCTACATGGTCTGTGGACAGTAAAGGAAGCTCAAAGTGGACACAGGCCAACCTCAATGCTCGCTTTGAGTTCAAAGCAGCTGGCGATACGAAACCGGATCTTGAACTCCTCGAGACTTCTGATCCTCTCGTTCTTCAACTCTCAGGCCTTTGTATCACACAGGTCAAAAGCATCAGCCACGCTCCGATCGAGTACATGTATCCATACCAGTCTGCTGCACCTGGCGTGCGGAACCCCATGACCGAGGTCTTTGACAAGATCTTTGATCCCTGCGCTACAACTCCGTTCTGGACACGCAAGCATGGCGCAAACGATTTCAAGCACGAATCCATACAGACATGCAACCAAAAGTATCTAGACCACATGGGTGCCCATTGGAATTATTCCAGGCGGTCGAAGCTCAGTGTTTTGAAGCCCGATGGAAGTCAAGACCCTACATGGTACGAGACGAATAAGCTACCCACTTGTATCGAACCTTGTTTCTTTGTGACCACGTCTGGATTGTTTGGACTATGTCCCTGGCGTTCGAAAGAAGGGGATGTGGTTGTGTTGCTTCATGGTGGGAATGTCCCGTATCTATTGCGGCCGGTCGAGGATGGTGTAAGTGATGATGGGAGGTATGAGCTCGTGGGTGAATGCTTTGTACAAGGGATTATGTATGGGGAGTTGATTCAGAGACTTGCGAATGGTGGTACTCGGCAGGTGTTCAGTCTCGTATAGTGATTTGTAATGTATTGATTGAATCAAGGCGTGTTTTTTGCTATACCTGAGTTATTTAATATGCACAAATAATTAAGTTATTATCCACGCCTTCAACTAGAAGTCTCTTCAATCTTGTCTTAGAAAGCGAGCTTGGAGAATATTGCAATAGGACAAATTATTATCGAGTGATATTATATCGAACGTAAGCTCCCATGATATCTAAGACCATCCCCCAAGCGTCCAAGAAACCCGACATTACAGCATGTAAACGGCAGCGACGGCAGCGACGGCAGCGACGGCAGCGACGACGGCAACTCCACCAATATTGCCCATCTTGTTAATGCTAGCTCCAGAAACGGGAACCTGTGCCGATGGAGTAGGTGCAGTGTCGGAACCAGTCGGCGCAGCAACTCCAGAAGAAGCCCAGGTGCCAGACACAACTGTCAGGGGCTTCTCGCTACATGACATAGTAGGAAGAGCCGATCGTGTCACGATATCGGGCGTGGTTACGGCCGAAGGGCATCCGGGGCAGGTAATGGTGGTAGAAGCAGGCTCAGTGGCGTGAACGCCAGAGAGGGCTGGATATGGTGTTAGCCAAGACTTCGAAATCTATTGCGAAGAAGAGAAGTATTACCTGTAAGGGCAGCAATAACGTAGAACTTCATGTTGCTCAAGGGGTATCTAGTTGTAAAATGAGTGCAAGACAATAGCGAATGACTTAGAGAGTGGCTATGGAAGAAACAACAGGACAAGATTAGAGTTAAGAGGTCTCTTGAAGAGCATAAGGATGTACTACAACACAAGACCGTATCAAGTGTCCATCGCCTATCAGTATCTTACCTACTAGTTAGCTCGTCTTCAATTACACGGAGCAAATTCCTTCCGAAGCTCCATGTCTCCCTGAAGACTCATGTCTCCCCGAAGACTTTCGGTCACCTGTATCACTGTGTTAGCAAACATACCTTGATTTGAATTTGTTATCTTCTTGAGGCCTAAGCTAACAAACGATAGTTTTAGATTGTGATCTTACACTCAAGACTACGGTTATAGCAGCACTTGGAGTCTTAGACACAACAATGCTGGCCGGATAGTGAATATTCCGTCGCCTTGACTCACAAGCCTCAAGGCAGTTGAGTAATCCAAACTGACTATACCTCGATTCTCCCTAGTTCACCGGAGGAGCAACCTTCCGGAATTTGATTGACCCACAACCAGTAAACAAAAGACGAATCATCCTCCACGCTAGAACCGAACTATCGTGAGCGGATGGAAGATTTGCCGTGTTGATCCCCCAGAGTTCCTGACGATCACCAACACGTGCCCAACTTGGTTCACCGGATTCCCTTTTGGGTCTATGACGTTCAATTGAAGAGTCTCATTTCAGCAAGGGAAACTAGTGTTGAAGTCTGTTCTAGTCTAGTCTGTGCTGACACTACTTTGATCGGCTTGTTGTAAGCTATCTTTGTTCATGTTGCATGGACGGAAAGTGGACAATCCGGGCAGTGAAATTAGGAAGAGCAAGCTTGTAAATTGAATCGCGCGGAGAATATGTGAGAAACTTTGACAATGGAGTCATGTACTGTATAGTCGTAACTGGCAGCAGCTGATTGTATGTAAATATCATCCGTAGACCACTCACCAACACACACATCTTCTTCAACACAGCTTCAACAGTCTCTATTACTCCCTCCCTTTCGCACAATAGTCTTTATACTTGTTCTCCAAAACAACCTATACCCAAAATGTACTTCTCCACAGCTACCGTTGCCTTCATGGCCGCTGGTCTTGTCTCTGCTGCCCCAACCATTCAGAAGCGCGCCCACGAAATCAACGATGGAGTCATCCTCAACTACGCTCTTACACTAGAGCATCTCGAGGACAACTTTTACCGTGAGGGTCTGTCCAACTTCACCGAGCAGGACTTTGCGGATGCTGGTTATGACTCTACCTTCTACAACAACATTAAGAAAGTGTCTTCTGATGAGACTGCTCATGTTGACTTTCTCACCAAGGCTCTCAAGGGTATGTTTTCCAATTATGTTCACTGATTTCGTATACTAACGTGAGATGTATAGCCGCTGGTGTCACACCAGTCGAGAAGTGCACATACTCATTTGGCGTTACCGACGTGAAGACCTTCCTTGCCACCGCCTCCGTCCTCGAGGGCGTCGGTGTCTCTGCTTATCTTGGTGCTGCTGCCGATATCATGAGCAAGACATACCTCACCGCCGCTGGCTCTATTCTTACAGTCGAAGCCCGCCATTCTTCCTACGTCCGCGCCGGGCTGAAGCAAGCTCCCTTTGCTCAACCCTTCGACGCACCTCTTTCATACAACCAAGTATTCTCCCTCGCCTCGGGATTCATCACTGGATGCCCCAAGGAGAACCCTGCTCTGCCCGTCAAGGCTTTCCCTGCCCTGGCTGCTATGGCTTCCAAGGAGGCGATCAAGACTGGTGACATGGTCACTCTTCAGACCCCTGGATACACCCTCGAGGGCGCTGAAGGCCAGACCGTCTATGCTGCTTTCATTGCCGTGACTGGACCTACTTTTGTTGAGGCCAAGGCTGTTGATGGTGGATTTTCCGTCGAGATTCCTGAGGGCTTTGCTGGCCAGACCTATGTTGTTCTCACAGGCTGCAAAGATGTTGTCTCTGACGAGACTGTCGCTGCCGGACCTGCTATCATTGAGGTATGCACCTTTCCTAGATACAACAAAATTTTGCAGCAACTGACTATCTCCTAGATCTCCAGCTAAGTGTCTGAAGAAACATCGGGCAGTAACTAATCTTCTGGGTTTCCAATGTTAGAAAACCAAGGCAGCTTATTATAATAGTTGAAGTTATGATTATAATCTTAATATTTCACGCATAATGTATGTACTGTTGTTAAACAAGTTGGTTATAAAATGAAAATCAAACAGCAAAGGATTGTTTGAATGTAGGCAATGTCATTGTTCTGTTTGCTTGGTGATTGGTGCTAAACAATACGCCCTGGTATTCCACAGCTCCCGCCGCAAAAAATGGAGATGTAAAGTGACATTACTACATTCATCTTTACACTAAAGAATTCGCCTCATTTGCACCATGGCACGTCGAAGCAGCGACGCGTTGCTCTTCTGCATGACGCCACTGACAGCCGTTAAGCAACACGTGGATGTAGGTGAGATATGTGTGCTGGGTCCACTCGAAGAGTTAAACTGCTAGAAGCGTTAAGTTCATCGGTTGAAAGCAAGGAAATGCATTGATTTAGTGGTAAGAAACTCTTTCGCAGCTAGATGATGTAGGTTGCCTACCTATGGAGGCTGTAACGGGAAGTTGAGTCAACTCATAGAGTCATGGCGAAGCTTAAGAAGTCTGCAATGAGAAAGGAGGATGCATGGTATTCCTTATTATCCATCGCTCTAGCTTTAAAGGTTTCAAGTGGCCTTGCTCGGATTATGCTTGACTGGAACATCGACCAAGAACTTGTATGACACCAGATGTCAACGAGACAATTGCTTCACTGGCAGCGTGCAATTTTTGTCAATCGATAATGTATTTTACTTCATTTGTGTTTAACGGTCCTAAGCTGTCTAGGTTCCTCCTCTGTGTAGTTGTCTTGCTTTACTCGGGGGGGACTAATACAAGTTAGTAACGGCCACAAGCTTTTGATGGTGTCTAGAGACATACCGAAGACCAAAACACCCGAATCATTGCCGATGCACTCGGCAAGGTTGACATTGGCTTCGACAGGGTCTCCATCCATGGGGTTGAGGTAAGCGCGCAGGACGGGAACGCCATCATCGCCCTCAATCTCGAAGGTGATGTCAGAAGCGGAGCCAGAGAAGCCTAGAAGAGAAGAGTAAGTAAGGATTATTGTGCTTCCAGACAAAAGGAACAACAAAACTCACTCTCGCCGCCCCACTGGAAAGAACCGTCGTCGTTTCCGATGTAGTAGTCTAGGTCGAGAGTAGACTCGACATAGTCGCCCTCGCCGTTACCGCACTCGGCGTGAAGGATGTGACCATCCTCGAGCCAGATGTTTTGAGAGCTCTGGTGAAAGTTGACCATGATTGCGGTTGTGGTTGTAGAAGTTGATGTGAGAAGAAGGTTTATTGTACTGGGTTGTTGATAGAAGAATACGAGTTAGATGCAGGAAACACCAAGGGTTTATATCCCCACCGCAGGCTGTGATTCACTCTGGCTCCTTTTACGAAGAGGCCTCTCGAAGGATGCACTTCAGTGAGGAGATGGCTTGCTTCTCCACAAAGAGCCAAGAGATCCAAGCCCGAGCCAACCGTGAGGATTGTTGCTGAAGCTGCCACGACTACAGTCCACTCTCCACAACCTGACCCCTGACTATCGTACCGTTGAGGACCCGCCTTGGCGCATAGGTACGGCTCGGCAGGGTAACGAGAAAGTCAGGCATTGGCTAGTTCGCATACGGAGTGTAATATACTCGGATTCGCAGCTGCTCATACTCACTCATGGAGGTCTCTTCCTTGTAGTAGGATTCTTTAGACAGCGTATCACAGGTAGACAATCGTATGAGAAGTGTTTCACAGTTATCTGCATCACCATGCATACATCTGAGGGTCAGATAATGCGGAGATAGACCATGGGTCCTTGAGTGGGCTCACGCATTTTGGGGGCGGTGAGATATTCGCTCTGCATGTTGCTAACGGCTTGGCGAGGTAGCCAACAGAGCCGAGAGGTTGTACGGGTTTCGTCTCTGGGGGAACAACGCCCAGTAGTTACAGAGTCTTTAGCAGAGCCAAGTCTTGGCTTGATGTCGACATGTCTTTATTGATGACTAGTTGCTCTGAGTTGGCCTGTGTTGATCTGATAGCCGCTCATAACTTGCATAGGAGTGCATCAAGGACGCGTAAGCTTTTTGGAAACATAGCTCAGCCCTATCTATCTATTGATGTCGTAGTATCCACAGATAAAGTCGAAACTACAGTCCGAGAAAATATCAGACTGTCTCAACAAAACGACATACCATCGGTTCAACCTTTCCGCCGTCGCGATTTTCATGTCTTTTCCACAGCCAAAGCGGAATAGGCACATTAACATGAAAGCCAAGTACCAAACTACCGGTGATTCCCTCGCGGCGAATATAGCTGGCAGCGAAAAAGCTTCATACAAATTCAACCATCGCAGGTCCGTGTCGAGCCAACAGAAACGTATAGATCTATTCTTCGATATTTCTGAAGAGCAAGGCGATGCTACTGAGCCTCATAGATTCTCTCAATATGAATGCCAGACTTTCTGCGATCTGCGGTTCAGTGGTAGAAAAGATGATAACACTGCCAACCAAGCCACTGTCATATAATGGATCTGAACTATGGCGGATGGCCTTGTTGTGTCGACTTCTTGCACAGAAATTACAAAGCTCTCTTTGACGGAAATCTTTATTCTCGATCAGAGCTGTTGTTAGACGTGAACTTTGCTGATGTTTATCTAATGTTTGGCGCGGACTGCTCAGCCATTTCAAGTAACTCCCCAGGGTCGTCCACTTTTCCCCAGATTACCCCATGTTTACCTAACTAGATCGATCTGGATCTCTGCTTTGCTTGATATTTACTATCTAAGCCAATCGCGAGACGATATTGACTGTTGTATGGTCCGGCATATCAATCGGTATGACGAGGTTTGCTCGGACTACCCTCCACTTGGGTCCCCGGTGATCCGCTCGGGACAGGGGACACAACTATCTTTAAAGATGAATGGCAGTCGGAGCCTATAATCAGCGAGAATGACTTTTCTCTATAGCATTACCCTTTGAATGTCTGAACACGATCCGTTACATGAGGACTAATCGGCAATCCAGCATATCATAAACGACGGCCTCGCCAAGAGAAAGACTGTTGGTTATGACTAATTCTTTTAATTATATCCCTATTCTAAACTGTTTATACTGTACCCATACATACAAGCATGATACCACCTATTCTACCTGTGGCTTGACCAAATGGCTTACTATTGTCTGACACCAGTGCCCGACTGGCAGCATTCGGCAAACAGCCAAAGTCTTTCAGCTGGCTGGATGTCTAACCCAACTTGGCACTAAGCCACCATCACGTCCATCAATCAATCAGCCTTAAATCTGACACCGCAGATTCATTATCATAAACTTCAGCAAAATGGCAAACTCACAAGCTTGGGTCTTCTCGGAGCGAGGCCTCCCTTGGGACGTCCTCAACCTCACAACTCAGCCTATTCCAACTTTGCCTCCTCCCCTTCCTCTTCCCAAAGATGCCTCAACCCCAGAGGAATGGATTCTAGTCAAGGTGGCCTTTGCGGGGCTCAACCCAGGCGCTATTTTTCAGATGACCCTCGTCCCGCCCTTCATTCGACATCCATCCTGTGTTCCGGAGATGGACCTTTCTGGCACTGTTGTCGATGTCTGGCATCCAGATGACGAGTCTGGATCAACACAGTCGCGGAGATTCAACAAAGGCGATAAGGTCCTCGCAATACTACCCGCCAGTCATAAACTAGCTACTGGAACGGGTGCTTTAGCGCAGCTTGTTCGATTTCCGGCGAAATATGCTGTGAAAAAGCCAGAGGGTGTGAGCTTTGGTGATGGGGCGGGTTGTATGTTACCGGGCTTGACGGCGAGACAAATGGTGAATGAGTCCGGTGCAAAGGTTGGTGATCGCATGTTAGTCAACGCGGCAAGCGGCGGAATTGGTTCTCTAGTAGTACAAATGCTTCGAAAGATTGTTGGTATCGATGGGTACATCGTTGGAATCTGCAGTGGAAAGAATGCGGATCTGGTCAGAAGCCTTGGGGCTGATGAGGTGAGTCAAGGCGTTTGTGTATATGAGCTTTATCTGATCATTTTCAGGTTATCGACTACACACAACATGATCCCCTTGCCAATCATCTAACTGAGAGGTTCTCATCGAACCCCTTCAACGCCATAATCGACACTCTTGGCCACCAAGCTTTGTACCTCGCTTCGCCAAGCTACCTCGTCCCCGAGGGCATCTACTCTTCGGTTGGCATAAAGCCACCAACCTTCTTTGTCCCAGACTTCCTCCGTGCCGTTCTCCAGATGAAGCTCAACGAATGGTGGCCGGTGTCATCCTGGCTCGGTGGTGTAGGGCGCAGATGGCTGGGCACGTCCATGATGAGTCCTACGCTCGAGGACCGGCAGGCTATAGCGGACATGCTGGGGCGTGGTGATATTGTGCTGGTCAGAGATAGTGTGTGGCCATTTGCGGAGACGAAGGAGGCGTATAAGAAATTGGGTGGGCTACATGCTAGAGGAAAGATCCTTGTCAAAGTGGATGAACAAGTCGGCGATGAAGAAAGCTAGGGTTAGAAACAGAGAAACTCGACTTGGAGGAATTCGCTAGTACTTGAGATCCATGGGACTACTGCACGTCGACAATGGGATATTGCTTGAGAGATATCAAATTGTTTATGCCCGATGAATAGATTTGATATATTGAGGACAAAATGATACATTATGATATACCCTTCTACACTTCCAATCCGCGACGTAACCACGCACATCTCATGCTCTACCGTACCAGCCAGGCAGTTTCTGTTGTATTAGAACTACGCCCCGGACCAGGTTTCATGGTGGTTTCCTACAAGAAATCCGTTAGCATCTAGCTATATGCACCCACAGCAACTTGACTTACCCTTTAGCAAATGTCTTATAGGTTCCGACTTGAGATCAAAACCATGAGCCCCAAAGCTATCGAGCTGGGCTTCTGAAAATGAAGTAGGGAGATCAGTGCCTCCAATGTACTTGAGATACTCCAAGGTTGCACTCAAGCAAGGCAAATGCGCATCAGCCTTGAGACCCTCTAGTACAATTGCTTTCAGGGAGGACCAGGACTTTTTGATTTCATCTGATATTCCTGGTCTGCAGATGGGGTGCACGTCAGAGCCCTCGGCGTAAGCAACGTCCAAGATGTCGAATAGATAGTCGGATTTTATGATGCAGCCGGCTCTCCAGATGTTCAGGACACGCGCCATGTCCACTCCCCAGCCTTCCTGTCTGTTCTTACGTTCCATGACATCGAGGCCCTGGATGAAGCAAGCGAGACTTGTCACGTAGACAGCTTGCCGTAGTTGTTCAAGCACATGGGCTCGCTCCTCTGGCGCAATGGCGAAAGACTTGGGAGAAACTGTGCCAATGGAGGCATTAACATCACTTCTCTGTTTTACCTCCGCTGAGGCAAGTCGTAGATAATGGGCTGCCGTCAAGCTCGGTGCAGGGACGTGAGATGCCACAGCTTCGATATTGGCCCAGACTCCAGTGCCTTCGGAGTCGTTGGCATCTTGAACGACAGCGTCTCTGATTTGGTGCAAAAGGGAGCCTCCATCAACGGGGCTTTTGGTTCTGCAAATTGGGCCGCTGATAGAAACGAGAAAGTTGCCTCTCTAAGTGATATCTAAAGTCAGCTTTGGGTAAAACTTGTTGGCTGGGAAAACTAACCAATTCTCCCTTTTCGCACCAAGAGTCGAACACTTGACCAATCTCATCACCGCTCATGTGAAGACATTTATCCATAATCTCCCATGCTTCACAAAGACTTGACATGACACCATGTTCAATACCGTTGTGAATCATCTTGACAAAATGACCGCTTCCTCCAGTTCCAATATTGGTTACGCATGGACGGCCTTGATCGTCCCTAGCTGCAATCTTGGCCAGCAAGGGCATGATCTGGTCAACGGCCCATCTTTCACCACCTGGCATTAGTGAAGGTCCATATCGTGCGCCAAAGCTGCCTCCAGAAATTCCCAGTCCAATATAAGCCACGCCAAAGGGTCGGAGTATGTCTTGTCTCGATTGGGTACGCTGGTAGTTTTCGTTGGAAGCATCAATTAGGATATCACCCTTCGAGACACGCGATCTGAGTTGTGATACAACACTGTCACCCGGTCGACCATTGGGCAAGCTGAAGATGAAGACTTTTGGCGTACCGAGTCTTTGGCAGAGAGTGTCGTAGTCATGGCAAATGTGGACTCGTTTTGATAGACCGGCTGCTTCGGCGTTTTTTGCAACCTTTTCGAGGCTCGATGGAGAAGTATCGATAATGGACACATCTAGGCCTTTGTCTGCGAAGAGAAGGGCCACAGAGCCTCCCATAGTGCCCGCGCCAATGATGCCGACCTAGGGTAGTCGGAGTTAGTGATTGTATACGCAAGAAGTGGTGGGGGTTGGATCACCTTTGTGATCTCCATTGCAGTCTGAATATTGGGGAATGAATTATATGAAAATTATAGATGCAGGGAATTGAATCTAAAAACGTGTACTTGTCTGTGTTCAATATGCTGTGTTCTATATTCCATCAAGAACGCGTACAACGGCTATATAAATATACACCAGCTTGTACTCTGAAATCATTTTGATATCTTGAAGAGGTTCAGGGTGAGCCTCTACCTGTGATGATGACCCTATTTCCCCGCGTTGAGGTTGACAGGTTGACAGTCAACTGGGATAGCCCGTGATCCGATCGAGATGATCGTCGGGGCGCAGAATATCACCACGAGACAGATGTACATTTTTGCAAGGGCTCAGATCTAGCAGCTTACATGAGACAGAGTCTTGTTGCATTGAGTTGGGGCTTCTTTTAGGAGAGATTTGTTTGCAAACAGGTGTTGTTGATCTGTAGGTAATTATGACTATTAATGGTCGGCCCAATCAGAGTTTCTGTTTCATCTGAGATAGTCTATGATTATATGCAGCTCGGGGCTTAGTATCCAGATAATCAATCATCTGCAGGCTGTACAAAATAGTTAGTGTTTGCATCTCTCACCTCCCTTTGATGATTGATCAGCGGCATCGCCGAACCGTCACCTTGGTTCAGCCCCGGAACCCCCCGTGGGGAGGAACAAGTTTGTTTGTGCAGTGGAGAAAGAGCCTCATTTGACTCTTATCTCCGTTAGACTTGGTCGAATTTGGTCCACAGGTTGACAGTCAACCGCGCTCGAGCCAGGTACTAGGGGGAATAGATATGACAGAATAAAGTATCTAGGCGCTCCACTGTGTTATAGTGCATTGAACCAGTATCTTCTTCTGTCATCCACTAATGGAGGGTTCAATTTCGCCCTGTTCCAGAAGCACACTAACTAACCAGTCGCTCTCCGATTGGTGGCTGACTGTCAACCTCACTCCACTCATGATCCCATCCCCCAAATCCCAAGTCCCAGAATCTCTCTTCTCCAAAAATTTTCAATACCGGGGGGCTACCGGGGGGGCTCGTCAGATTGGGGTCACATTCACAAGCACAACCTTACAGCGTTGCAACGACTCGCGTTTAAGCTTGAATGAGCGAGACCAGACCAACCACAAACCATGTCGACTCACATACATAAATACTCTGTTGATCCCATGCTCCATACCCCAGATTTCAAACCCCAGAGTCTATCCATATATATCTGGAGTCTTCTCATACATCCATAATCAGTGCATCACCAACCATCATGACGAACGACATCACCATCAAAGGCGCTGAAAAGTCGTCCTTTGAGAACAGCGAGACGATGGACAAGATCGCCTTGCCCTCTACGGCGCATCTCACCCTTGCTAACACAATGGATACCGAGACTCGCGCTCGCGTCGAAAAGCGTCTCAAACTCAAGCTCGATGCTCGATGCGCCCTCTTTGTTCTTATCTATATTATGAACTATCTCGATCGCAACAATATCGCTGCTGCCCGTCTAAGAGGCCTACAGGAGGACTTGGAGCTAAACGATAACGAGTATGCGACTTGCTTGAGTATTCTCTATGTCGGTTATATCCTTATGCAAGTTCCTTCCAACATATATATCAACCGCATCCAACGGCCCTCTCTATACCTCTCTGTTATTATGCTTCTTTGGGGTTTGGTCTCAACTCTTTCCGGAAACGTGCATAACTTCACCGGCATGGTTATTGTCCGATTCTTCCTCGGTTTCACCGAGGCTGCTTTCCTACCCGGTGCCCTTCTCATCCTGTCTAAGTGGTATACCCGTCGGGAACTTACAAAGCGAAACGCCATTCTCTTCTGTGGAAACCTCATCTCCAATGCTTTCTCTGCCCTGATTGCGGCTGGAGTGCTTTCCAACATGAATGACGTCCTTGGGCACGCTGCTTGGCGCTGGCTCTTCTGGAGTAAGTTCTACCACTGTCCTTGACAAAAACACAATACTAACAGTTCTTCTCAGTTGAGGGTGCTATCACTATGTTCATTGCTATCACGGCAGCTTTTGTCCTCCCCGATCTTCCCCACAACACCCGCGGTTTCTCCAAGGAAGAGCTCGAAGTAGCCCAGATCCGAATGATTGAGGACGTCGGCGAGGCAGATCTCGATGGTGAGGGTGACAGTGCCTTTGCTGGATTGTCAATGGCTCTCAAGGACGTCAAGATTTATGTCATGATGCTCACCTTTACCACCTACGTGGTCGGCCTGTCCTTCAACGCTTTCTTCCCCTCTCTTACCGGCACTCTTGGTTTCAGCTATGTGCCAACTCTGCTCATGAGCTCCCCGCCCTGGCTGTTTGCTTGTATTGTTTCTCTGATCGTCGCCTGGAGCTCTGATCGAACCCAGGAGAAGGTACGTCTTGATTCACCCCGATACCATTGTATAGTGCCAGGTTTACTAACAGTCACTACCAGTTTTGGCACATCACTGGCCCAATCTGCGTTGGTCTTGTTGGTTTTATCATCAGCATGTCTACACTCAACGTCGCTGCTCGATATGTCGCCCTCTTCCTGCAAACAGCTTCTTATGCTGGGTATGTTCCAAATACTGTCTCTCTTTTCACGGCCATCTCTAACAACCAACTAGATACATCGTCTTCTATTCATGGATCAGCTCGACCTTCCCTCGCCCACCAGCCAAGCGTGCCGTCGCCATTGCCATCATTAACGCCTTCGCCCAGCTCGGTAACATCGCTGGCTCATATGTCTGGAACCTCACGGAGAACGGATACCGCAAGAGCTACGGTATCGTCACGGCCATGTTTGGAGTTACCATTCTTGGTGCCCTGGTTATCCGCGTGATGCTTGTGCAGATGAACAAGCGCCTTGCGGAGCAGGAGCGTGAGGCGGAGCGGGTTAGTGGACAGGATGCGAATGGACCTGTTACGGATGAGGGCTTCGTGATGCACAAGGGCTTCCGCTACCTTATCTAATTCTGTCTATCAAATGATAGTAAGAAATGGATGGCGACCAATCTGAGTCGACCTAGAGTATTGTGGATGTTAGTATATATATATAATAGTTTAAAATGTGCTTGTACATATGTATGAGAAAATGCACACATGTCATATGATGAGGATGAAGAAAATGCTAGTTTTCGCTTGAGATACTTGTGATAAACAAGTTGGCCTAATGTATTTTGATTGAATCGTACAGAGAATACCAGGTTACTTTGGACATCCCAGTCAAGCAAGGCCAGCCTAAAGTCAAAACTCCCTGTATTAGATAGCGGTGAAAAGCATGGACGTGTCACCCACTTATTTTGGAGTAACTACGTATATATATGTAATTCTCACAACCGAGACTTGACTTGAACTAGGTAGACTAAACTAGCGTGACCGGTGCCGAAGTCGTGGGGGGGGTGATTACATTACAATTGCGGGGATGGACCCGTTCAATTCAATCAATAAATTCTTAAATCATTCCATTTTCTACAACGTAATCAATCCTTGAAAATACACAAAACAATCTTGCACGCGAATTTGGATAGCTCGTCACAGCCGGGAACATTCCTTCATCCTCATCCATCCAGCTTTGGAATGGACTCGAATCAACCCAAACCTCCTGCGGCAGAGGAACCAACGTCATGCCGAGAATGCCGTCGGCGAAAGGTGAAATGCGACGGCGTCATGCCTGTTTGCACGATATGCAAAAAGTACAGACGTCACTGTCTATATGATAAGCATAGTAGAACTCGCTTGACACGAAGGTCAGTAGCGGTGGCGATGAAATCTCTGTTGGTGCGGCTACTTACTGAGTTTGTTTGTCGCAGGCATCTCACTCTCCTCGAGGAACGCCTTGAAAAAGCTGAAGCTGTCCTGAGACGTCACTACACCGACAGTCAAGTTGCAGAGCTGTTGGAAGGACCAAAAGAAGGACTGGATGTCCAAGCTAAATCAACAGCACCGATACCAGCACCAGTACCAGGACCTGTCAACTTACCTACCGCAACCTCGAGCGTTATGACTCCAATACCAGATGCTAGCTTTTTCATGTCAAGCACACAAAGCATACCGAATCTATCAACAGATCCCTTACTACTGGCACCGGTTGGAGAACTCGCAGGTCCTTTAAGTCTCGCACAAGACACGTCCTACGAAATGACCACATCCCCAGCAAACAACTTTGAATGGAACGAACAGGAATCATCACGGAGCATGTACGATCCAACTAGCTGGTCCATGACAGACGGAAACCCTTCTCAGGCCATCATGGACGGTATGGCTGCTCTAACTATCGGCGACCATAACAAAGGTTTTCTCGGAGCTGCTTCTGGAGCTGCTTTACTACGCCAGATCATGTCTGACCGTCCAGATGGAGACGAGGTTGACGCTCAAGTGGCCCTGCATCAGATCGAGTCCCTGTTCCAGCAACACTCGGATCAATCGCAATGGTTTCAATCTCAGACCATGTTGACCCGCGTAGCAGTCGAAAACCTCATCGATGCATTCTTCGCTTTCTATCATCCCACATTTCCAATCGTCCACGAGCCGACTTTTCGAGCGCAGTATGCCGGCACATTAGCCTGCGCCAACAAAGGCCATTGGAACACGTTAGCAAACATTCTCGCAGCACTAGGATCTTTTGCGAGCACAAACGCCGCTGATGCAACCGATTTGCCCATATTCCAAGCGGCCCAGAAAAGCCTGTTTTCGAATTATCTCGAGGCTGGAAATATAACTCTTGTCCAAGCCTTTGCCCTGTCTTCAAACTACCTGCAGAAGAGGAACAAGCCCAACACTGGATTCAACTATGCTGGCTTGGCTATTCGGTTGGCTGTCGGGTTGGGCCTTCACAAGGATTTGGAAGGGACTAGTCTTCCGCCTCTGCAGAGTGAGATTCGGCGCACAATCTGGTGGTGCCTATGTATTCTTGATGTTGGTGCCACAATCACTTATGGCAGACCACTGAACTGGCCCCAGGCGGGTGTTGAGACAGCTTTGCCTTTGAATATACACGAAACGGTAAGTCAGCTGATAGCCATGTCATGTTATGGGTGACTTTTGCTAACTGATTATTACCAGGATCTAACACAGGATTCTACATGCTGTCCAGCCGAAGTGGATGGAATTACTACCTTCACATACGTCCGCGTTCAGTCAGCCTACCATCTCAGCACAATGACCATCTACAACCGTCTCATCACCAGTCCCTTCCCATCAGCTACAGAGTTGATCACTCTTGACGACGTATGCATCGGCTCCTGGCTAGCCCAAGTACCATATTATTACTTTGCCATTCCGCCTCCAGATTCCGAATACGCACTTGGCATCGGTATTTCAAAGTGGCGTTACCGAAATCTCAGAATTGTCATGTATCGCCCTTTTCTGGTTCGATGGGCACGATCGTCGGCTCAGAGCGCGCAGCAGAATTTGACAAGTAGTGAGAATCTAGCTGTGTTTAGGTGTCTTGATGCAGCCAAGGAGTCTATTACTTCGATTCAGGAGTATTGGGTGTCTCGTACACACTCGAGACTCGCTGCATTCTATATCCTGTAGGCTATCCCCCATAACCTCTCTCAGGACCACAAGCTGACAATCGACAATAGGTATTTCTTATTTCACGCCACTTTGATCCCCGTCCACTGCCTACGACAAAGTCCTCAACACGCACTTGCTCCTGACTGGCGCCTACAGATCCAAATGTCATTAGCCGTCATGGGCGCCATGGTAGAACTCAACCCCAACAGCTCCAAATGCCGTGACATCACACTCAGCCTTTGCTGGCCACATCTAGAAGAAGACGGCACCCGCACATATGAGGACAGCGCGACTTTCATGTCTACCGGTGTGGGTAGTGAGGCGGCTTCGATAATTAGCGATTATAATGCGTGGTGCGAGTTGATGAGCAATGCTGGGACGTCACTTGCATCGTATCAGTGGGCGGACGATAACGATGCGGGCTTGGACTCCTTTTTATAGTACTTTTGACGACTACCTTTTTTGTGAAAGATATATGTATACATATTTCCGTACAAAATTTCCGATATATCACGAGGTTTATATATGAACTCGGTATCCCGTATCGACTGTCTGTCTCCTTCTATATTTCAAGAGTGCCTTAACAATAAGAAGTAAATTTCGCGTCTATGGCTACAAAATACCAGGTCTTATGTATAAAAGTCCAGTAGAACAGGACTAAAGAGACATGCAGCTTTCCCAATCGTAGAACGAGAGGTTTGCTATCAGAGAGTCTTGGGTAGACTGCCTTCGTTGACATTTGATTTTATCTCGTTGATTCTTCAATTCAAGTTCTCAAAATTCTTTATTACAGTTCCCAAACCAAAATACTCCACATGTGCTCAAGATCCTATCAATTCTCCCTTACGTAGCATTCGTGACAGGTCACATCGAAGAAACAAGTTCCAAGATGGAAGTCCTGAGGAGCAAGCTCGCTCTTTTCCCGGAACAGAGATCACAGTCAGTTCAAATTTGGTGAAATACTTGCAGAATTAGTCCTGTAAACAGAGATGCACACAATATTCACGAGGCTCCAGCTCCATGCGGTCTCGAAGATGGTGGTTGACAGCGTTTTGAGGGTTGGAGAGGGTTTTTAAGCTTAGTAATGTTTCCGTGGTAGATTGTGCTCCAGTCTTTGACAGAGTTCTCATGTTTCGAGAGTTGATAGAGGCTCAGTGCTTGATTATGTTTCTACCACTCTGAATTCCGTCGTGGATAGAATAGTTTTGGTGGTTGGAGACGACGGTTTGTGGGGACCAGCGTAGACGCCAGTTACGGCCAAATTCGTAATAGAACTCGCGAGGATATTATTTCTACTATATTCGGTGCTTAACCTGAAAAGGGCTAGTCTTTCTAAACCAATTGTATATAGCTACCTGCCTAGATAGGCGGCAGCAATCATAAATCTATAACTGCAGCTTTTGTTCTTCTTTATGCCAACACTAATAGGCTCAACCTCCGGATTAGAACTACCATTCCCGTTCTCTTAATCCATGTAACTCCAAGTCTATTTTCAGGGAACCAGCCCGTTGCTGTCCCGAGGGCTTAGGAGATCTACCATACTGCCCGTGTCGGTCCAAAAACATTGTGTGTCAATGCACCCTAGGTAGAATTGTGTTTAGCTAATATAGCCTGAAGCAAACTCGGCACGATAGAGTTACCAAACTCGTGTTCGGCTTTCAGATTCTCAAGTGTTCGGTAGAGCTATAGGGGGCTTGCTGAAGTGCCCCATTCGCTCTTAATCCTGATTAGTGACCTTTCTCAGGCTGTGCTGAGTGGCTTCTCCGTTTATCCCGTCAGGTTGGCTAACGACAACATCACCTAGGCGTATGTCCTGGTCCTGGTGTGGGCGTGCCAATCCTCCTCTGATAACGACTGACAGGCCGATCTTGATCTTTGGAAAAGAAAATGTCAGGTTCCAGATTTATGTTGGTCCATCGTTGGAGCAAAGCAGCCGCGAGTTGAAATCGAAATGGTGTAAATTGTATCAACCTATCCGTTGCTTTCTTCTCACCCAAACTTCTTTGTCCGCTGCCGTTTGGGTTTTCTCATCCGGCTCAGAAGGATCTGTCTCCTTGGCATCTCTGATCTGGACCTCCCACGTTGTGAGTCTATAGCTTCCTCGATCGGACATGCCGGTAAACACGTCAAAGGACCAGCCATGCTTGGAACATTGCAATCCCACACTGAGGGCAACACCAAAGTCCTCTATGTCAAACGGAATGCCGTGTGAAAGGGGAAATTGACTGTGCGGGCATGACTAGGAACCGCATGTTAGTTTCTTCAAGGTGAAAATTGGCTGCAAATGTTTCCTTGCTTACATGATCGACCGCGTGAAATATGCCTTTATATTGAAATACAAGCACTTGGTCAGTAAGTGGATCTCCAAGAGCATCATCTCCAACCATAACTTCTACCGCAGAGGATGGATCTTCCTTGGGGATGTAGAAGGCTTTGCAGCCTGGTGTTGACTTTGCGTTGCACAGACGATGTTTTGCCAAGTTGCCTGCATCGTCACCAACATCGGGAAACGAAGATGTGAGTCCGATAAAAGTCCATTCAGCTCCACGGCGAAAGAATGAACCGAAGGGATTCATGTCGATGAGGGTACTTGGTCGATCGGCGGTTTTGCTACTAAAGCGTGAAGTCAAAAATTGTGATGACACCAGATCGAATTTGTGGTGGACTTGGAAGCATGTGACATGTCACGTGAGACCTTTTGGAACTACGCTCATTCAAATAACGTCTAATTCCCCTTTGTGGGTAACTATGTGTGTATTTAGGTATATAATGCTTTAATTGTAGAAAGAAAATAGTATATTTCTTCTTGTTGCTGAAAAACTTACTTCTTAGGCTGAATTGGTTAAACTCATAGTCAGTCTGAAAGGTCTCCGACTCTGCGTACATGAACTTGGTCTAAGGCTTCAATAGTTGTTTTATTGGTCGGACTATGCTACCATGAACTGTATCTCTCACTAGTTCTCGGAGCCGTCTGATGTGCATGGTATCGGTAGCGACAACGACAGTGCCCTTAACCTCTTATCTCTCTTCCTCCCTTGGAATATTGGGAAACCTGCATTTATGCCATTCCTATGTGAGAGTGCCGGGTCTAGGGCTAGTTTACCCAGGGCGATGGATACCCATACATTTCATCGAGGTATCCATTCCTACTTCCATATGCGCCATGTTCCCGACATTTCTGTTTCCAATCGTGCATTTGTCTCATACTGGGTTTCTTCATCCTGCACACCTTGTAGGTAGGAAACATGAGGTACGGCTCCACTAAGTGTCTCTCTTTGTTATGTTCCCAGATATCGGGCCAGAATTTGCCGACGAAGTCTGGACTGACAATCTTTGTTTTATGCCCGTAATGGTCACACACGCTTTGGGTGACATTATTGAAAGGGGTGTTTATCTCGTCATAACAAGTGCCCCAACCCCACGGATCAAGCCGAACACTAGATTGGCGTCCAGCGGAGGCAATAGCCGCGAGACCTAGTAGTACAAGAAGTAACAGCTTCATTGTGGATAGCTTCGACGGTAGACGATGACTAAACCTGTTAGAAGGCGGATTGATAGTAATGGATTCATACTTACTCGGTTTATAGCTTGAGATCTGATTTTGCAAAAGGTATCGGATTGTTCTGTTGCTGATGGCCTTTGTGGTTGGTGATCGGGAGAAAAGTTGAGCTGTCAAAGTTGGACGAAAAGCCACGTTTATATACCTCTAGAAAAGGTGATGATATGTTAAAGGGTCTCCGTGGCGCAGCTGTAAACAGCATAAAGTTATTTTCTAAAAATTTACTAAGATTACTTTGGTTATCCTTTCGCACAGCTGACTGCACTCTGCATCTGACCAAAGGAAAGCGTATATATTTGGATTTTGTTTATAATGCTTAAATTGTGGGGGGAAATATGTTTTTTCTCTTCTATTATTTCTGAAAAACCTACTTAGGCAGAAAAGGTTAAACTAGGAGACAGTGAGTCAGTCGAATAATAACAAAAACAATCAGCCGAACGGAGGGGAGAGATTAGCCAGAAGTTTCGGCTGCCGCTGAACTTCGCGGTGCGCCCCTTGCTTCAGACATCGTTCCAAGACCATATTCCTATCATTAATACCTCCGCATAATGAATAAGACAGGCGGTTCAATAAAAGCGCTATTTTAGGATACGATTGTTGGTGATAAAGGAATCGTGTTTATGTACAGGAAAAGGATTATCGCCATATTTAAACATGACCATGTCGCTATCACTAAGAACGTCCGTCTCCAAAGAGAGGCTCAAGTCAAAGTTGAAATCGACTATAACAAAACACGTCATCATCCTACTTGTATTGTTGAAACTCATGCCTCCAAGATTAATCATGAATCTTCTTCTTTCCTCCCCAACCCCTCAGTTTTTCTACCCGTAGCGAAAGATCTGAACTCATTAGTCAAGCCTTTACCAACTCTGCCAGATCATTCTCAACTTACGAATAAGTATACAAGTGGATCTTGTTACTTTTCAACTCCTCCCTTACCTGCGCAAACAGAACCTGCGCCTCTTCATTCGACCACCCGCCTGCTCTTGTAAAAAGAGCAAGACAATACGCTTCAAGGCCCATCTCAAGAAACTGAACTCGAAACCATCTTCCAATCTCCTTGAGTTTAGGGTCCTTGGGCCAAGTTCCCATGGGCACGACCTTTTGCACAAACTCAACATCCTTAAAGCCTGCTTCTTTAAGCATATCGGGTAGTTTGGGGGCAATGTCGAAACCCAAGGGTGAACTCAGTCGACGAAACTCCATAAGCCACTTATACGTAGCGGAGTCTTTTCTTAGGGAATCATCATCGCAGAAGAAGTTGGCTCTTCCTTCAGAGATCTCGACTTGACCTCCTGGTTTGCAGTGATGATAGCACTGAGTAAGCAACGCAGGCCAATCTTGAATTGCGCCAGCTAGAGTCCTTGCATGGATAAAATCAAATTTGTCCTGGGGAAATGTCCAGTCTTGCGTTGCGTCCTCGACTTCAAACTTGACGTTTGGAGGAACCCTGAGACACGTCAATTCACGTATTAAAAGACAGGTTTTATGCGATATACCATTGTGGTTGGATAGGGCTGAGGTCTGTTCCAATCACTTCAGCGGAAGGAAACTCTTCTCCGATTTCCATAGCCTATGCGATTGTTAGTCATGTTTCTTGCCAAATACAATCACCCACTCGCCCATAAACCAGTCCCAGTTCCAACGTCCAGAATTGCCTGTGGGTTGTCCAATTTTGTCTTACATATCTCGCCCCCAAGGGTGAGTGTGAAGACGTGATGGACAATGTCTAGGCGTTCCTGCTCAGCTTCATCATTTGGAAGCAGATACTGCCCGGCCCGGTAGGCATGATAGCGGCGACCATTCTCGTACTGATAGTTGAAGATGGAAGAAGTCACGCTGGTAGTCTCAGATACGTCACTGGCGTACTCGGAGTAGATGCTCTCATTTTCGGTATGCTAAATCAAACAATAAGCATGCTGCTGCAACGGTAAAGATGACTTACATCTGCCTCTGGAGCACCAGGCGCTTGATCCTCTTGACACATGATCGCCAATGTTTCCCGGTGTTGAATTAACAGAATGCCCTTGCTATTCAATAGATTGTTGTCGACTGATTCTGGAAGATCGGGCGTGATTGTTGAGGGATGTCGGATTATCCGCCCGGACAACCCCGGTCATTTTGTGGCTCGCATGCAGTGAGTAAGCAATATCTGAGAATACAAAACGGACAGGAATCTTGATTGGGAGGGATCCTTACCCAGAGTAATGTGGATGCCAAAGGTTGGGATAGAGCCGACGAGAGGCGCAAATATCAATTGAGTCGTCATGCTATATCCAAGTCATGTTTTATATAATGTCACAACTTTTGCAGCAGACCCTATGCTCGCTGGATAATTCTGGGTATCATGACTCTAGCGACAGACCATTCGTATATTCATATTCAAACATCAGTTAACAACTGGCCGATCATATCGTTTATATGTTTCACCACCGAAACACAATGCGGCTCCTTATCATGCGGCAGCCGATGTCCAATTCCAGGAGGAATTGGAGTCGAGCCTGAATGCCACTTATGCTGCCGGTCCTCCATCAACTGCAACATCGCAACAAACGAAAGCGTGGTTGAATGCGGCGTCCCAAAAAGCTCGCCCTTGATGCCTTTTTTCGCAATGCCCTGCCAGTCCAACGGATCCAAGTTCAGCGGAAATCCTGGGGCTGTGTCCAACCTCTCACTCTCGCTGATGAGTAAGAACTTTGCCTCGTTGGCGTCTTGAGCTCGTTTCGTTTCGTCCTCAACGGATTTCACAATCTTCTTGTAGCCCTCCGCGATGGAAACGATGAGCGTGCTGAGGAGCTGAGCGTTTTGCATAGCCCAGAGGAACTTGGTGGGGCATACTTGGCATTGAACGATGCCAGCTGCGGTGGTCGTGAGATGCCGTAGAGTTGCAAGGCGGGTTGTAAAGGGTAGGTCATCTGCTTTTCGGACCTCTTCTAGAGACAGATAGATACTTGCTAAGCATGCACAAGTCTGCTGACCAGGATCTGATTCAAATGCCAACAACTTGGGATCAACGTTGGCGTCGGGCCTAAATCCGAGTCAGCGTCAGATCATTAACGAATAGTCTGCAGATTGATTCACCCAAGAGCCAACATATCCGCCGTCAAATCCTCCGAAGGCCGGAAACACGGGTCGAAGCTCTCTCTCCTACCAATATCACTTCCAGCGTCACTCGAGATTGACGTCCCGTTGGTGACGGTAGCACTACTGTTATTGTGACCCTCACTCTCAGGGTCGAGTCTTCGCTTCTTGGGTCTTCCCATCGGTAGACGTGCCGAGTACTTGCAAGGCTCTGCAACACTAGAGCATCTTCCACATTTCGGATATGCGCCGTCACATTTGAGCTTCTTTTGCCCTTGATGGTGATCAGTACATGTAGATATCTCATGTAAGCGAGTAAGTAGACATACTGCATTGATCACAGGAAGCTCTCCTATTGGCAGGATCGTTCAAGTCGAGAGCAATCATGTATCAATTCTTCGGGTTATAAAATTGATATCAAAACATGCACAATGCCTCGCTTCGGCAAGATTCAAATGCTGATCCTTTGTAAAGCCCATGTCGTCTCCAGGTGGGAATAGGTGGAGACTTCACAAACCCCCGGCCGTTGACCGGAGCCCGGGACTTGCATATTCCGACCGCCCAACCATCTCTTGGGAAAAAAATTATTCTTACTGATAAAGTCCCCACTATCAAAGAAAGTTTGAGGATTTCTACATCTCAACCAACTCCATTTGCGACAACGACAATGGCGCCTTCAAAAGATGTCGTCGCTACCGGCTCTACTGCCGTAGTCACCATTGACCCCGATCAGGTTTGTCCTTCTCAATTGCTGCAGCTCAATCCCATTCTAACAGCATTCGCTCTAGACCCTCAAAGCTTCAGAGGCTCTTCTGGCACACATCAAGAAGGCTTCAAAGCAAAAGGCCGACGAGTCTGGTAAACGCAACCTCCTCGACGACGCCGATGATCCCGCCGAGACACCCATCTGGCTCAATGTGACCACCAAGCGCCACATCGCCGACAACAACCGTCTGAAGCCCGGCAAGATCCCTCTCCCTCACTCGCTCAACAACAACGAGTCCACCACCATCTGCATTATCACCGCAGAGCCCCAGCGCGCCTACAAGGATATTGTCGCCTCGGAAGAGTTCCCCGCTGAACTCCGCAAGCGCATCGCACGTGTCATCGACTACGGCAAGCTCAAGGCCAAGTACAGCCAGTACGAGGCCCAGAGGAAGCTCTTCGCCGAAGCCGACATCTTTCTCGGCGACGACCGCATCATCAACCGGTTACCCAAGGTCCTTGGCAACACCTTCTACAAGACCACCCAGAAGCGACCCATTCCCGTTGATCTGCAGGCTAAGGCTCCCAAGGTAGACGGCAAGCGACAGAAGCGCGTCAAGACCGAGGGCACCGTCAATGCTGGAACACCCGCTCAGATCGCAAAGGAAGTTCAAAAGGCCATCGACTCGGCTCTTGTCAGCCTTTCACCCACCACAAATACTTCCATCCGAATCGGATACTCTGGCTGGGCCCCCGAGCAAATCGCCGACAATGTCGATGCCGTTGTTACTGGCCTGGTCGAGAAGTGGGTTCCTCAGAAGTGGCGCAACATGAAGAGCGTCTACATCAAGGGTCCCGAGACCACTGCTCTGCCCATCTGGCTGGCTGATGAGCTCTGGGTCGATGAGAAGGACGTTATTGCTGATGATGATGCCACCAAAGCTCTTAAGAGCGAGAAGGCAAACATTGGTAAGAAGCGCAAGTCGCTCGACAACAACGACGAGGCCGATACTCCTGCACCCACGAAGAAGTCTAAGAAGCAGAAGAAGGCTCCTGAAGGCAACGACGAAAAGCTCGACAAGCAGATTTCGGACCGCAAGGCCCGGTTGAGAAAGCAAAAGGCCACGGCAAACAAGGCCATTGACAACTGAAAACATGCTATTACTCACGGCACCGGTGTTGGGGCGTTGAACGGGTGGTAAAAACTCAGAACAGAACAATATCTACTGAATACAAGCAAATATGAACCCACATTTGAGCCGAAGGGTTACGGTTGTATCAATCTCGTGTGTGATGTAGTCAATTGGCCTCTTCTACATGGAGCTTTGCATCAAGTTGCCTATCCGTACATGGCCCAAACTGAAAGTGCGCAATACGCGGGAACATCAAGAGAGGAAACCCGTATGGCGCCTTGTGGGATAAAAAACACAGGACTGACGGTTAGACAAGTCCCGAAGGTAAGTCTTTATAAAAGTTTACTGTAGGTAATCTTGTTGCTTGCATTAATACTGACTAATAATACACGTCTGCCTGCCTGCCTACTTTGTTGAACCTGATCTCCAAAATCACAGCTATCAATTGTAGGAAGAGCTCGAGTACAGGGTGTCAGAGAAGGCGGCAGTCCATACCTGCAGCCCTCGCGACCACACTTTTCCAGATCACCGGAGCTTTGCATTCCATCTTTGAGAGTCGCTGCTCTAACAGCGCGGATTGTCAGTCTGTGGCGATCGTCGTCGGTATCCGAGTTCTCCAAGCTATCACAAAAGCAGTACCCAGGAGTGAATCTTTCATGAACATGGGTTTTGACGGTTTCGACATTCTCGAGGTGCTGGGGTATAATTTTCACCACGACATCGCGGGCTTCCAATCAGTTATAAGCTTCGCAAGTCGTCTCATTGCCATGCTACAGCTCTTCTGACTCGAAAGGACCATTTCTTGCAGGGCTCTCCATGTTAGGTTCAAAAGTGCGCTTCCACGGACCAAAGTAGTCAGCAATGGTTTTGTTGAGCAGTTCCTCCATATTTTCGAGGTGTTCTCCAGGAGCGCTCAGGAATCTGAGACCACCGTTGCGATCCAATTCACGAAGGCCAAGCCAGTCCTCCTGGTAGAGCTTGCGAGCTCGGAGTGGGATGGTTTCTGTGCCATTAACTTCTTCAAACCATGAAGACTCCTTGGGAACAACCAGATTGTCGTCTTCAAACATCCACATGACCAGGTTGGTCAGGCTGCCAAGGTTCGCCTTGTACTTTTCGTTCTTGAACTCGCGCTCGTTGTTGATGTCGGCAAGGAAGTTGGAGTTCTCGAGGTAGGCGTTGTAATCAGCGCCGGTGCTGGGATCGCGGTAGTATTGGGCAGGGACAAGACGTGACTGCACAAAATTGCCCCAAACGTTGTATCTGAGAAGCGCCATGGCTCCCTTGCAGATCCAATCATTATCTCCGCAAACTCTGAACTTGACAATGCCGTTGTGCTGGCTTCCAAAGGTGACAAGGCTGCGGACCTGCGGCCAATTGCATCGCTCTACGTAGCCACGCAGGAACTGGCCACCCTGGGAGACGCCGATGGCGTCGATCGCGGGTGCCGTAGAAAGAATTGGGTGCTTGGCGAGCTGTTCGCAAACATGCTCAATCTGTTCCGTAACGTTGCCAGTGAAGGTAGAGGAACGGTCCTTGGAAGGGTCTTCATCAAGGGCGATGATGTGGACAAAGGTTCCGGGATGAATGGCTTCGGCGAGTTCTTCAATGTTCTTCATGCCATCGCTGTTGAACTGATCACCGAGACCATGCCAGACAACGATAGGGAGTGGAGTGTCGGACAAGTCATCTGTCGCGTGGGCAGGTGCGGCGTGGACAAAGCCAGCCAAAGCTCCCATGGCGAAGCCAAGACGGAGCAGGGAAGGGGAAAACATGGTGATGAAGGACAATGCGCAGGAAATGATGAAATCGAATGATGAAGCTCCAAGAAAGGCCCAGTGATGAAGATGAAGATGATGGAGAATGAATGATGAATGATGAATGGTTGAAAGATGAAAAATGAAAGACGGAGGGTTGCCTGGAGCTGACGACGTCAGGTCAGGTAATTATGTATGAGTGAGCTATGACCCTAGTACCTAAGTAGGGAAGCTTCCATGGGAAGGAACGCGGGGGTGGATAGATGGTGGGCGGCTGCCCGGAGTGAGCTTGAGTTTACTCGATCTTTCATTTTTCGATGCTCGGTTCCTTCGTCCTTCCCAAAGTCATTAAAACTTGTAGTTGAATCTTTTGGAAAAACACTAGGAATATATGTATAATTGAACCAAGATTTAATAAGGTCTCTGAAAAAATTACTATAGACCGGCCGGCCAGTCCTTATGACAGGTGCCTATAGGCGCCAAGTTGGTTACCACATGTGTCAACCGCAGCAGCATCGAAAACCTCAGCTTTCCCATTTCCCCTTTACACTTTAACGTGACTTCCTTCCAAGGTGCAGATCCCGCTTGCCCTGACAGTATTAGTGGAGTTGAAAAGATGCAGTAGCTTGCATTAAGCCCTGGCGATCTTTGTTTCAGGAGTAAGATGCAGTTACTTATCTTGGTTCCTACCAATTCAACATTGGCTGCCCGGCTATCACATCACTCTTGCCTCAAGAGAGCCAAGATCAAGAGAATTGCTGCCCTTTTTTTGTCGTCTCTTATGCCGCTCTAACCGTCACCTTCCTTTCCCTTCCCTAAGATCAGACGGTTCACATGCTGCTACCACTGCGTCGTCGATTTGGAAGTAGCTTTTAGCGCTTGAACTTTCCGGCAAGACACTCTGGTTTTCTTTGAGATTCACTATTGCAGTAGGCACCGACTAATGCAAGTTTTCGATTATCATGTACCGGGATAATTTTAAGATCTGGTTCAGGGCAGGTAGGCAAGTCGAGATAGGTAGGTATTGTTGCTTGGCATGGACTGGCGTGAAGACGTGAAATTTTTATTGCTTGTCTTGTTACTAAATTTTGAGTAACATAATCCAAGAGTATCTAAGAGGAGCATAAAAGAATATCGAAGTTCTGCTACTCAAATAAAAGTGAGCGGACTGCTTCTCAACGGGCGGAATTCTATCGTCGGGTGTGGCTTGCGTTATGCTGCGCCACATTCACCAGCCCCCGCTTCGTCGCATCGACTTTCGATCATGACAACTGATTTGACTCGTCTATGCCAACCAAACAAGAGACTGCAGTTCTCGCAACTCGTCCACTTCCATATTTGCCTCTCATTTTCTAGCGAAGCGCAAGCGACCGAGACCCCCGAAGAACCCAAGCCACACGCTCAAAGACTCCACTGGTGGCTCTGCGACAGAGCAAAACATCAAAGCGAGACAGGGCGATCTGAATACGGACGATACCTCTCGACTTCTCGGAGCTTCAATCTCGTACCCATCAAAGCCCAATCTGGCGCGCAAACCTTGCAATGGCGCCCTCAAACAACGACCGGGCCGGGACGACAAATGGCGACCCAGCAATCAAGATCGGGCCTCATCCAGGCTTCATCTCCAGCTCGAACCAATACACATCAGAGCTCAAGCTACGGCGCATGCTCAAGGACAACGGTTGCGACCCAGCAAGGCAGGATAACTACAGCTTGTTGGGCGTGCAGCTAATTGACAACGTGAGAGCATACTTGCAACTGTGGGTTAGATCCAATTCTTCGAGTTTCAGAATTGACGAGTAACGAGATAGACCTGTTCGCACTTTTGACACAGCGTGCACATACTTTCACAAGTTTCGACTCAACTTTCGCGACGCCGAGTATAACTACCAGGATGCAGCGCTGGCCTCGCTGTTTGTGGCGTGCAAGGTCGAGGACACCATCAAGAAATCCAAGGAGATTCTAGCGGCTGCGTACAATGTCAAGAACCCAGACAAACCTGCAGCACCCGATGACAAGGTACAAACCAATCAAGAAAACAACCATGGACACAATATTGACACTGTCTAGATATTCGAATCTCCCGGCAAAATCATTATCTGTCTCGAGCGCCTCATTCTTGAAACAATCGGCTTCGACTTCCGCACGCGATACCCCCAAAAACTCCTCGTGAAAGTAGTCAGAGACATATTCGGCAAAGAAGCCGGTAGACCATTCTTCGAGACCGCATATGCTATGTGCATTGATATCTACAAGACCTTTGTACCCATCAAGCGCACAACCTTCTCCATGGTTATGGCCGTGGTCGAGCTCACGGCGCTGCTGACAGGAAACCACATTGAAAAAGTTCGCGAGTACGCAAAGACCAAGCCTCAATACCACCAGGGCGCTGTGATGGAGACGATGCTCGACATCCTCGATCTCTACGTCCAGCATTACAAATCCACGAAACTCGGGTCGCAGTTTGATCAGAATACCATAATCGACATCAAGATTCGACTTAACAACGATCTTGACAAGGCGTTCGAACCACGGTATCTGTACTTCTGCTCCCGCTGCGAAGCCGAAGATCCCCAGCCCTCCACGCCCGCATCGGCAACGTCCCCTACGACCTCAACATCCTGGCCCGGTGATGCGTCCGGCAAACGCACTGTGCGTGGTCAGGAGGGCACGATGCGCTTCGTATTTGACCCTGAGGCTGCTAAGAGAGAACAGGAGATGACGGGCACGTATTTCAGAGAGGAGTTTGAGGAGTACGAAGTCGAGGTTGAGGAGCCGGTGCCGCCGCCGCCTCATCATGAGGGTGGACGGGGAGGGTATCATGGTCATAGGGAGCGTGGGGACCATAGACGCGGAGGACCTTATGGGGGTTATCGAGGGGATCGGCATTACAGAGGAAGGGGTAGACACTATTGATGTTTTGATCCCATGGATATGTGTCTATAATCTATTCAAGTTGAAGATACCCACGCAAAATGACGTTGACCAGGTCATCGATCTCAGAGTATTATCATGATCCATGCAGATAACATGTAACCGTCCGTCTTGGTATAATTCATGTGTATATCATCAGTTCAAACCCTCTACGTCAACTTGGCATTGTCATCTTGCTTCACTTCCCCTGACTTGACCTCCTCATGATCCCCAATCAGCAAATCCTCTCCCGAAGGGCCACTCGACTTGACGCCCTCAAGCTCCTCTCCATCATCCTTCTTATTCTCATCCACACTCTTGATACTACTCGCCTTACTAACATCCGCACTCGCAGGGCTCTGGACCCTCAGTCCCAAATCCTTCTCAGCATCCGGATCCTCTGTATTCGCACCCTTCCAATCCGCCGCTCGCACATGTGGCACAGGCTGTCCCTCTTCTGGCTCTGGAACTTCCTCTGGCATGGCATCGGTGCCGGCCGCACGCCACACCACAGCGATGCGGTCAAAGGCTCGGGAGCCCTTGCGGCTAGATCCCTTGATGCCGTCCATGGCCTCCCACTCAATGTTGAAGACGCCGCTGTCCATGGGCTTGCCGTTGTTTTCGGGGCCTTGGCCTTCAAAGAATGTATTGAACCATACATGTGCCACGGCCGTAACCATGGTGAGACCCATGCTCTTGGGCGTTTTGTTGCGACGCTCGACCGAGATATTGACGTCGCTGTTGGGAATTCGGATTGGGTTACTAGGCCTTAGGATAACAGCCATACCGCCAGGCTCTTGTTCCGAGGAATAATCCGTGATGTCGGTCTTGGACGATGTTGGCGTAGGAGTGGCAGAGTTGTCCTTGGACTTTTCCGCGCCTGTTTTCTGGGAACTTGCTGGCGACACCTTATGCAGAATTTCTGTTCCTTTGCGCTTGATCGATTTGTGTTTTGGCTCCTTCTCCTCTGTCGTAGCTGAAGTCGTATTATCTCCAGGGTTCGTGGCTTCAGCAAAAGGGGCTTCCTCAGGGGCTTCCTCCTTTTGCTTGCCGATAGAATAGCCCGCCATCTCCCAGATCATGTCGCTAATACCGCTCTCCTCGGGCGCGTTAGGGTCAACAACGACACGCTCTTCCTTCTTGAATGTGTGAAAGATGTCGATCTTCTTCCCCTCATCCGCAAACCCTTCGACGTCCACCTTGACTCCATGGCGCAAGCCCCAGACGTGAATTTCGACAATCTCTATGGGTCGATCGGTGTATTTCTTGCTGCCCCGCGTCCAACGCTCAACGTAGCTGATCCAGCGCAATTGTGAAGGAATCGATACACCTGCGCCGAACCGCGGGCGCATTCGCCGCTCTGTGAAGCGCGCAAGAGCATCTTCTGGTTTCCAGCCCTCTTCGGCGATGAGATAACTGCAGCTCACCGTTCCACTGCGTCCCTTGCCAGCCTTGCAATGGACAACCACTACTCTCGACTCGCGCTTCTTGTCCCTTTGTGTCACATCAACAGCTTCTTTGTTGGAAGACATAGGTCTGCCGTCGTCGGTGATTCTACCACCGCTTAATTCACCACCATGCAACCAATTGCGCATACTAGCCATGATCATGGGTACGAGCCGAAACGGAGGGGGGTGATGATCAGGCCACGGGTAGTGTCTCACGCGACCATATACAGCATCGTCGGGGTATCCTGTCCCTTCGGCGCGGAACTCCCATATAGCCCAATCTTCGCCGTGCTTGGAGTCGAGGAACTTGACGAGTTGATCGAGTGGGTTTCGGTATGCGAGCTGTGGGTATGTTTGTGAAGGTCCAGATCTACAGCCACGAATATGTCAGCGCGCTCTAGGCTGAAATGAAATATCACGATTTAAAGAAGGATCTGGGGTCCTTGTAGAGAGATTTTGTTCTGGTCAAGCTTACGTTGCAACAATGTGATCCGTCACATAGCAGAGATCCAAGCCAGCTTCGGGATGTCGAGCTCGTGGCCCTGCGACGATTTGTCGCAAGAGCGAAGCCATGGCCGATAGAAATTGAAAAGTGGTGAAAGTACTTTAGGTATAATTAGAATAGTTACTTCAAGCTTCCTTTCAAAAATTAGGAATAGGTGAGTGAGTGTTGAAGTTGTAACTTGAACAGATAGAACAGGCTGAAGTTACAGGGTTAAGGCACAACCACCTGGCGACGTCATGCCTATCATGGGCGTGTGCCCCACTTCTATCGTTATCAGACCAGAGATCCATTTTCTACCCACCCATTGCATCTTGGTCACTCGCAAAGTAAATGAATAATCGTTTAAATCTGAAATTCGAATACAACAGAGCCAACACCAGGAAATCCATCCACGTAACCCCTGCCCAGTCTCCTTCGTTATCATCCTTATTTCCACATCTTACCAACCCGCTTGTGTCGAACCCAGCCGATATGCTCGGCACAAAACTCCCTCCGCAAACATGGGAACAGTCACCAGAAAAGTTCCCCAAGTATAGGATAAAACAGTACAATTGCGAGGCCAAGCCTCTTTTCCCCATCGCCCATGGTCGTTCAATCGTAGTAACCACAGCTATCCACTCGTTTCTTGTTCAGTCTGAAAACGTCACGTGTTTGGCTGCATGGCAGCCCATGTCCAAATCGTAGCGTCATGGTCCTCTTTTATCTTGCCAGGTTTCGCTCAAGCATAGCGCCGCATCCATGCTGTATGATGCACTTTTGAAGAGTCTCAAAGCCGCGCAAGCCACCATTATCGGGCTTATGAGGTCTTCTTAGCGGGACCGCCCAGATATTTACCGACATCGGTGGCGTCGTGGAACTGCTTGCCAGCGTCCTTGACAGTCTGCCAGACTTGACGAGCAGCAGGGGGAGTTCCCTGAGCGCCAACAAGGGAGTCGACACGGGCACCAAGCTGGGTGAAGGAGTTCTGAACATGGGTGCTCTGGCTGTAGCGAGCACGGAGGAAAGCAGTGTACAGAACAATCAGGATCCAGGATCGGCGCTGGAAGAAGATGGCGGAGAGCAGAATGCGGCCCCAGAGAGCAATCTCAAGCGAGGAGACAATGGCCATAGAAGCATCGTAGTACTCCTTGACAAAAGCGCCAATCTGATCAGCGAGAGGGCTGTTGACAGATCGACGGTTAGAAGAAGCACCATCAGCCTCAGGCGCAGGCTTGGGTGCAAGAACTGCGGGAATCAGGTTGGCGCGGGTGTAGGTAGCAACGTGGAAGACCGAGTAGATCGTGTAGGGGATCAAAGCGAGGGGGTACTGGGGAGAGAAGAGCCAGACGAGGGCCATGGCTAATCAGAGTCAGCATTTGGTTGCGCAACCAACAGGTTCAATTCGCTTAAGCAAAAGCTCTTACCGAGGTATTGGATGTTCTCATCCGAGAGCAGGGCCAGAGCATTGGGAGCAGGGCGGGCGCCAGTCTTTGCGCGAGCGCGCATAGTCTTGTAAACGACGATGCCATAGGTAACTGCGGCGGCAATGAAGGCAGTACGGTACGAGAGCTGGGCCATGCGGGCGTAGTAGTTCATTCGAAGCCAAGAGAAGCCATATCTAATGGTCGCAAGGATCAAAGTGAGGTGTCTGCAGTTGTAGAACGCTGGTTAGCCACCAATTCTCAAGATGCGAGCTTCAAGTGGTCGCTGGAGCAATCCAAAACAGCTATCGTGGCCATTTCGTCGCGCCGCTGCAGATCGGAACCGAGGCCGAGTTCATGACTGTACATACCCTACAAACCAACCGACTACAACAAAGAATATCAAAGTCAGCAATGCGATCCCATCGTCTCTGCGCGCAAGCTCGCAACTCAAAGATACCACGTACACTGAAGGGTCTTGGCAAGGGCCAGCAGCCTCTCCTGGAGAGGAAGATTGGGGTTTGGCGGGGGAGCCATTGCGTCTAGAGGTACTAAAGTCGTGAAAGGATGCGATCTAGTATAGGCGAAAGGGAAAGTCGAGGATATGCGATGCTCGCTATGTCGTTGAGGACGAGCTTTTGTCTTTGGGCTGCTGCTGCAATGCAAGATGGTGATGATGTCGTAGGTAAGGAAGAGAGGGAAGAAATTGTGGGCTGTGAATGTGAATGTGGATGTGGTTAAGAATCAAGGCAGGGGGATCGAGTGATGGAATGTGGCAGTGACGGAACCTGCCCCGCTTTGAATGCCCCAAGCTCCAGGGCTCAGGACAGGTTTCAGCGTCACTTCGTAGCGTGCTCCGGGTCCTAAAGTCCAGGAGCTGAGGCGCTAAATCGGAGGTGGAGAGGGGCAATGGACAGGGGATTGAACGATCTTACACCCGACGGGAGGGAGCTTGTGAGGTGGGGGTAGGGAGGCTGGAAGGGCTGGAGTTTGGCGAGGGAAAACCGAAGAGGCTGGAAGGGGGGGTTTATCTGAGACTGAGTAGTAATTACTAACGTTAATGTGTGTGAAGGGTGAAGTGAAAGAGGTTATACACAGTCTAGGCTCTGTAGTATTGCGGCTGTTTGGTACCACAACTACCTAGTCGCACACGACACCAACTGAAACCGCACTTATGTTCAGGCAAAATTGGTGATGGCTTCGGTGACGTATATCGCACTGCTAGCACGTGAAAGACGTCACAGCAACACTAATAAAACGTCAAACCCAAAAAGGCTCGTTGAATCTATCTTTAGTAGCAGCCTCATGGCAAGCTATTTCTGTACAGTATCTTGGAAGTTGCTTAGCTTCTATAACCAATGAGACAATTTAACCCTATGTTCTCTTTGTCTTTCGAGCTTTCAAAGGCATCTGGTTATCATCAATATGCAGCTTCCGTCATCGCACAATCCCAACTCTCTTTAATCAAGCCCAAGCCCCCTGTGTAGCTGAACTGGACAAACTACTTCCCAACCAATAGGAGGACTTAAAGCTGTGTGGCTGGAACTCTACTCAGGAAACCTACAGTGACTACTAACATCGAGTAACGTTAATTCATGGTCTGACTCAACATACATTGCGCGATAAGTAATACTGAGGATGGATGCAGACATAGGTATCTCAATGTTTCCCCAAGTGGCTATATAATAGGCTTGATTCGTGATAATTCCAAGTTGACAACAGGACCGTCTATCGCTTTGAGATTTACTTACCCTAAACTATCTGTCCAAGTTAACTTCTTCCGTCGTGTCACGCGCATCATTAAAAGTAAAATCATATAAAGGTTAGGTAGGTTGGAGATTGGTGAAACGAATGACCCATTCTTTCGCTGATTTGAACCAAAGTCTAAAATAATTGCACCCAACTCCTACATAGGCTCTACCCGGCTCTACCTACCCGTGATTCTGTTGTTGGTAATCATTCTGCTGGTGATCATTCTCCTGTTGTAATCCCAACTGTCGTTGTTTCAGGCTCTTTAGAGCTTGTTTCATTTGTCCATGTAGATGTTCAAGTTGCGCAGGATTCGATAAATGACCATAAGGCAAGATCCCCCAACACACCGGCATAGGACATCCTCTTCTCTGCAACTGGGTGCATTCCATGTAATCCAGAACAAAAGACAGACTCCAGCCGAAGTCGCTCAGCTTAAAAGGCCATTTGTGGACATGACTGTAGACAAGAAATTTGCAGAGCAAGGTGTTGGCGTGGTAAGCGATCGCGTTTTTTAAGCTGTAATTCCCTACTCTGTGGATGTATCTTGCCCGTGCAAAGGCAATGTGCCTCACAATGAATTTGAGCCCCTGCACGGAAATAGGCCATCCCCATAGAGTTGAGAGTTTGAAGGCAACATTAAAAAAGAATAAATGCTCGTTCAAACCGTCGAAGTCGGGGTGCGTGGAATATGGGTTGAACGCCACTTGCATGCTCATTCTGTGGAAGTGATTGTTGCATTCTTCCAGGGCCCAGGCGAAGTTGTTCTGTATGCGGTTGCGACCAAGTGATTTTCCGTTACTGATGACCGTGTTGCAGGCATCTGCGAGGCTATCTCCAACCTGAGAGGGGTCGAATTCAAGTCCTGTGGTTTGTAACAGGCACCTGATGCATGGTGTATGTTGGACGACGCCGGCGGACGGGTTGATATCTTGCTTGGCCATGGTGACTTGCGTGTGAGGATAATGTAGAAAAGGACTGAAGTGATGGATCACTGCACTATATATATATGGGACTCCAAAAAGTTGAGGGAAAACTCATCGTGGCCACGTCAGGGGTTGGAGGAAACCTTCGACTTTATCATGTCCAGGCAAGCAACTCCGACGAGAAATCTTGGGGCAAGTCTGAACTCAAGAGGCGAGTGCAAAACTTAACTACCTTCACAAAGTAAATAGAGTAGGCAGCACACGAACTAGTCAAGTGTAGAGGGTCAAGTGTAGAGGGAAGTGTCTGGGCATGTTCTTGCTCAAACCCAGTCTGACTTGCACATGGACATGATTTAGCGACAAATTCGGGCCTACCTGCCATGATCAAAACTAAACAACTGGCTTGCTGGACAGCCTCAGACTGGCCAGAGCTCTTTAAAATGATCTTGGGTATCGAGGGAAAGATTTCGCTGTGCAAAAGGAGAAAAAGAAAAAGGGGGAGGGGAAGGGGGGGGGGCGTATAATGTTCATCATCAAAAAGTAAACTTGACAACCATGAGCTTGATACACTCAAATCATGCAATAGTCTAACTCAAAAAACCAGATAAGAAGT